>CACRXP010000392.1:68681-132511 GCA_902702965.1 Spirometra erinaceieuropaei | reverse complement strand
AGCTGTGATTTGAGTGCTTCGCGTTTGGCTTTAGCAACGGCGATGCGGTTGACTTCGTCGATCACAGTGCCTGTCTTCACTTTCCTCCTCTAGGTCAGTCGGTCGCGAGCGAGCGAGGTCTTCTCAGTTGGGCGGATTAATTTGCATGGGGTCTCAGGGAGAACTTCAGAGTATCCTTGTATCGGCGAATTTGGCCTCCTTGGTAGGGAGAACCCGTGGCGACGTCTCCGTAGAAGGGCCGTTTGGGTAAGCGTTCGTCGTCCATGCGCACGAAGCGATCGCCCCAACGCAACTGCAGTTGTCTCAGCATGGTGTAGATTCTGAGGACTCCCGTCCGATCCAGTACATCGGTGTCGGATATTCGGTCCTGCCATCTCAGTTTCAAGATGCAACGAAGACAACTGAAGTGGAAGTGATTAACTCGGCGTGCCTACATCGTGTACACCGTCAAAGTCTCCGCTCCATACAGTAGCGTCGGCAGGATGACGGCCTTGTACATCTTCAGCTTCTTGCTCAGTTGGAGGCCATGACGATTCCAAACTGCGCTTTGAAGGCGACCGAAGGCTTGACTGGCTTTCGAGATCCCGTTGGCGACTTCGTCATCGATTTTGGTGCTGCGGGAGTGGGTACTGCTCAGGTACGGGAAGTTGTCCACCACTTGCAGTTGGGCACCGTTCACGCTGATCTGTGGCGCAGTGTGGTAGGGGTTGTGTTTGGTGGCGGTTGATGCATGACCACCGTCTTCTGCGTGTTGATGGCCAGGCCGAAGTTCTCGCAGGCGGTGGAGAAGAGGTCCATGCTCCGTTGCATGTTCTCTTCTTAGGTGGCGTTGAGGGCGCAGTCATCGGCGAACGGTGGTTGTGGATACGCGCGATGGGGAGTTCATCCGCCGTTGATTGAGGAGGTGGTCGCCCATCCTGCGGGCTATGCGGATCCCGGGACGTTTTTCACGGTAGGTGTCCATCGGCATTGCATGAATTCTTCCAGCCCTAACTTTAGGCGATTTATCCGTCCAAGGGATGGATTGACAGATGCTTCTGCTGGTTAGCCTTTTGCCACGAATCTAAAATAACTGAACATCTATTTTGCCTAACTGCATGTAAAAGTTTCATGAAGTTATACGATGAGTACTAGCGGTACGTTTGCTTGCATTTGCGGATATGTCTGTTGGTTCTATGGAAGCCCAATTGCTGTGTATAACTGCGTCATTTACCCTGAATTTTGCCAGACCCGTTTGTTCGGGTAAGCGGATCTGGCTGGTCATCGAGTAGGCTCTGAGCTTTTACCCAGTAGTTCAATTTGTTAAGTCATTCACTTATGCACAACTGGCCACTAATTGGCTTATGAGCATGTAATCATTGATTCGCGCATTCTGATAGAGGAATACCGGGAAAACTGAAAAGCTAAGTTTCGGTTCGTATACCTCGGTCTTTCAGGTTCCTGGGTCCGCTACGCGAACGGAGGGTAAACGCTCAAGCATATGATGACTGCATTGCCAGACTGGGTACGAGGGGCAAGGAGAGTTCAGGCATTTCAAAATCCGATGTCACGGTTCGGTTCGACATTGACGAATCCTACTAGCACGTTATTCACCTGTATTAGTGGACCAGAGTTGCAGGACGCGCTAGATGGAGCGGACGCTTTAGCGCGGATCCTCAAACTATGTTCGGACATCTGTCCCACCATATCTCTTTGGAATTTTATGCATACACTAGTCCCTACCAATCGTTTGTTTGGGGTTTCCTCCTCTAGCGCCCTTACCTGGTATAACCTAACCGGAGAGCAACGTTTGCACAAGATCGTGCTTAATGCTTTCTACGGGACACTGCAGCCAAGGAGTTTTGTAGTATTTTATAAGGCATTTGGGCTGCCAGACTCTAATTTCCCATGCCTCAGTGAAACTGTAGTTGCTGACTCATATCTGCTTATTTTCCAGGCCTGCAAGTTTGTTTGTTCGCGTCTGGCCTTTGTCGAAGTTCATTTCATTGTAAGTCATGCGTGAGTAAGCTGGGGGAGGTAGCAAGTAGGACAACGGAAAGTCTGCGCCCTGCGTTAGCGCAGGGACAAGCAATAATGCGGGAGGGATATCAACAATGGGGGCGGGGGGAGACTAGGACCACAGTTTCTAGCCCGCTTGCCATCCATCGCCCATAGCCCACGTGGCGCCAATGTGGGTTTCAAGCGCGGGTCGGTTGGTCACTCGGCATGTATCATCGTGCGACCGACTCAATGAAACGTCGCCCCCATATGAGTGAGTGTTGTCAGTAGCATCGGGCAACATGTGGGGCAGCGTCTTAACTGACAAGTCGTTTGGTCCGAGTATTTCATGACAACATGATCTGGTGACAGTATATTCTGATGGATAACGACAAACAATTCAGGAGTGAGCACTCCCAATCTTCCTCGTTTTGTCAGCACTGCGTCTGCAGCAAGGGTATATATTGGTAAGATGCCGCCTCGCGGCGCCAGTCTACCCGACTAGACTGGGGTCTGTGGGGCGTGCGTTACCTAGACGACTACCAGCAATGGTTAATTCTCTCAATTTATATCGAGCAGTTTTGGCCACGAGTGGTTGTAGTACTGTAGCACCTCAAGAGCGTATAGGCCCTCTGACACTGGCGCAAGCCGCGCTTGGAATTATGTGATAACAGGTTTGGAGCGGATGGCACATCAGCCACTGGCTTCCCCCAAAGTGATTGGTTGGCTCTTACACAAGCCTTAGTCATTTGCGTTCACTTGGTTTGTGTGGAGGGACGCGCTCGCAGACTTGCATTCGGTCGCACTTCAAGGGTTTTGACGGTCCTCACGCATCTGCAGGGAATACATGCCACCCGCCGGTGCTTTT
Source organism: Spirometra erinaceieuropaei (assembly GCA_902702965.1). Taxonomy (NCBI): domain Eukaryota; kingdom Metazoa; phylum Platyhelminthes; class Cestoda; order Diphyllobothriidea; family Diphyllobothriidae; genus Spirometra; species Spirometra erinaceieuropaei. Next base: position 129,666 of record CACRXP010000392.1, on the reverse strand, counting down.
CGTCTTCGGCTGTGTTATGCATGCGAAGCAGGTTAGCTGTAAACAGGGCGTGTACTGGGTACGGGAGACAGCACAAGTTGGGAACCTTGTAGAAACGGCTGGGTATATGGCAAGGAGGAATGTCATAGGCTGGAGGGTGGCCAGTCAGCACCAAGGTTGTCTGAACGGGGGTACACGACTTTGGTCGCGCGCATGTGGTGTAACGCCCCTTGACACGAACAGAGTTGTTTGAATGGCGCGCGGACCTGGGATGGAGATGGCGTAACCGCGTGCTGGCGAAGACGGCCGGTGTCCTTTCCTCTCGATACCGCCGACCCTCCCTCCCCCAACGAACCGCCGCTCTCGACTCTCTCTCGCTCTCTCACTCAACGTCGGCTCCCCCTCGGCTCTTCCCTTAAGTTGCCCACAGCGCTGCATCTCCACCGGTTGTTTAGCTAGTATCGCAGGGTCGTCTTTCCATCCAGACAGGTCACTTATTCGCTGTTCCTCGTTGCAAATGTACATTAACACTTGTTATATACATTCTCCATATCATGTTGTTCCATTACACTATATCCATGCTCGACGTACTCTCTTCTTCTGCGTGTGGACGAGTTTCAAGAGATGTTAACAGTTCAATTCAGGATCTCTTCTCGGCGTTTCCTTACTCCGGTATGTGCTACCCTTAACGTCCTCGGCCGTTACAGTGGCGCTCTGCCTAGACAATCCGGGCAGCATACTCTGCAGGCTGTCGCTAAGGTCTTGTCCGGCTCGTCGCGGAGTTTAATGTACATCCACTACGTATCCAACAGAGACACTTAAAATGAACTGGTTTGACAAAGATAATGCGTTGAATGCCGAGATCGTGCAGATTCGTTATGGTGCTGCTGAGTGACTTCAAATTTATGGCATGAAAAGTCGCGGCAGGAGCGGCTCATTGGCCGAGCCGGCAGAGGGTTTGCAAATTGAACAGCCATTTTAGCTTGTTACTGAGGCCATCAGAAGTAACAACGCGCCATTAATGACAGGCGTCAACTGTGTGGATAACACGGAGAGAACGCAACCATGGATTTCAATGAATCACCAGGACAGCATTCATTCTTGTGTATCAGTCTGAAGGCCGCCAACGCAGATGTTGCAGTTGGAGCAAAAAAGGCGCGTAACACGTGTTGGACGTACGCTTTGTGTCCCTGTGGTCTTTTAATTTCCGCAGAAATTAATCGCGGATTTCTAGCAAATCAATATGGACGGAGCTTTCTAGGCTCAGACCGAAAATTACTATGAATGTTTGGGTCGAAGTCCACAGTGGGATAACAGCGTAATATTCCTAAACTGCCGACAGGCAGTTAGTAGTATGCGCGCAGGTCGCATAATACACCGTGCCAAACAGCGATGCGTGACAAGGCCACCTGGATGCACCCTCGGTCGCGACAGTGACACCCACTGGGCAATGTCCTCGTCCGCAGGCGAGATCAGGGGGACGTGCTGGTGGCAAAGGCGATTCCGGGTGCTGACGGGTGGACCGACCATCGTCTTATCATGTCCAAGATGCGGACTCACCTACAGCCTCGCAGGAGACCTCAAGTCAAGCGACCACCAGGTACGTTGAGTACTGTTTTGCTGAGTGTGCCTGCTCACTATCTCCACATCAGCAATGAGCTGGTCGGATGGCTAGACAACCTTCTAGTTGCTGCCGCCGCTGGCGTGAACGACTCCGTGGAGAACCGATGGTTTCAACTGTGGGATACAGTCCAGTCAACGGCCCTGGCCGTCTCCGGTCGCGCACGCCGCCGACACCAGGACTGGTTCGAAGACAACGACGCCGCAATCAGTAACCTGCTTGTCGAGAAGAACCGCGTCCACAAAGCCCACGTAGACCATCCCACAGACGACAACAGAACCGCCTTCTACCGTAGTTGCCGCCCTGTGCAACAGAGGTTGCGTGAGATGCAGAACGTCTGGACGGCTCGCAAGGCTGAAGAGATCCAAGGGTACGCGGACCGCAACGAATGGAAGAAATTCTTCCCTGCGATCAAAGCTGTCTACGGTCCGCCGACCAAAGGCACTGCTCCTGTCCTCAGCGCCGACGGCAGTACCCTCCTCACTGAGAAGACACAAATTCTACAGCGATAAGCCGAGCACTTCCGAGGCATGCTTAACAGCCCCTCCACCATTTCCGACTCCGCCATCGCACGTTGGCCGCAAGCAGGGACCATTGCGGACCTTGACTTCTCACCCTCTCTCCAGGAAACCATCAGGGCTGTGCAGCAGCTCTCCTGCGGGTAAGCGCCCAGACCGGACGTGGTCCCTGCTGAAATCTAAAAGCACGGTGGTCCCAACTCATGGATCATCTGACCGCGCTCTTCTAGGAGATGTGGCGTCGAGGGCAAGTCCCTCGGGATTTCAAGGACGCCATAATCATCCACCTCTACAAGCGGTAAGGGAACCGCCAAATCTACTACAACCACCGGACATGTCCCTACTGAACATCGCCGAGGAGACGATTGTTCTTATCATTCTCAACTCTGAACAACCATCTGGAACAAGGTTTCCTGCCGGAAAGCCAATGCGGCTTCCGTTGTCATCGTAGTACCACCGACATGATCTTCGCTGTCCGTCAAATGCAGAAGTGTCAGGAGATGCGGACCCACCTATACTCTACCTTCGTGGATCTGACAAAAGCCTTCGACACGGTGAATCGCAAAGGACTGTGGAAAATCATGCAGAAATTCGGCTGTCCCGAGCGATTCATCCAGATGGTGCGTCAGCTGCACGACGGCATGATGGCGCGAGTCACGGACAAGGGAGCTGTCTCAGAGGTATTCTCAGTGACCAACGAAGTGAAGCAGGGATGCGTCCTGACGCCCACCCTCTTCAGCCTTATGTTCTCTGCCGTGCTAATGGACGCCTACCGTAACGAACGTCCGCGGATCCGCATCGCCTGCAGGACGGACGGTCCTCTCCTCAACCACAGTCGGAGGCACTTCCGGTCACGTATATCTATAACTACAGTCCACGAACTTCTGTTCGCCGGTGACTGCGCACTCAATGCAAATACTGAAGGAGACATGCAAAGAAGCATAGATCTCTTCTCCGTCGCCTGAGAGAACTTCGGCCTGATCATCAACACGGAGAAGACGGTGGTCATGCAACAACTGCCACCCGACGCTGCCTCCGTCGCACCCCAAATCAGCGTGAACGGTGCCCAACTGCAAGTGGTGGACAACTTAACGTATCTGGGCAGCATCCTCTCCCGAATCACCAAGATCGACGATGAGGTGGCCCGCCGGATCTCCAAAGCCAGCCGAGCCTTCGGTCATCTGCAAAGCACAGTCTCCACCTCAATACCAAACTGAAGATGTACAAGACCTGTAGCAGCTGCTCCAGTCCCCCTTTTCTCCGGCTCCCTTTTGTCAGTCGATGACCGCGATAAGCACTGACAGGCCGCTGACGCACGACCACCCACACCGGCTAGAACTGGGACACCTGCGGTCCAGCTGCAGTGAACCCCGGCTGCACTCAAAAACTAGTATCGCCTAACGCGCGTCGAACGCTTTGGCTTGATTCCCGTGAGGCCTTGTGAGTATGCGCCCTCCATTCGTCCCCTAATTAGTCCAATCATACGACCACCACGCAGACAGTCACCCCCTCCTGCTGACTTAGACACTGACACGCGCGTAAACAACACACACCGCGACTGACGCTCTCCGTGAACGGACGCTTTTCTCTGTTGCAAGCAAACCGCCAACTTACGGCAACCTGCCCTGTGTACAGAATAAACTAGTCCTCACAGCTCCCTGACTTCTGACAGTAGACGAAACGAACTTATTGTGCGTGGTTTAAGTTGATCTCACATCCTTGACCGCCACAGACCGTCATACTGCCGACGCTGTTGTATGGAGCAGAAACCTGTACGCTGTACATGAAGCAGGCACGTTGACTCAATCATTTCCACCTTAGCTGTCTTCTTTGAATACTGAAGCTGAGATGGCAGTACCGGATCGCGGATACGGATGCACTGGAACGGACGGGAATTCTCAGGATATACGCTATGCTGAGGCAGTTGCAACTGCGTTGGAGTGACCACCTCGTACGTATGGACGACGAGAGGTTACCCAAACGATCGTTCTATGGGGATGTCGCGACGTGTTCAAGTCGCAAGGAGGCTGAGTCCGGCGCTACAAGGATACTCTGAAAACCTCCCTAAAGTGTCTGCAGATCAACCCGGCCAACTGGGAAGACCTTGCCCGGGACCGCCCTGCGTGGAGAACGGTGAAGACAGACGCAGCGATCTGCAAGCCAGTCGTATTGCCGCCGCGAAACCAATCGCGAGGCACGCAAATCTCAACTGCCATCGCCTCCGCCGCTGCTGCCGCCTTACAACGCTAACGCCCAACCACCCTTAACGTGTCCACGATGCCAACGGACATTGAGAGCGCCAATTGGAATTGTTAGGCACTTCCGAACCAACTGCAGCACCAGGACTGTACCAACTGTCGTCTCCCCGTGCACCTCTCCCTCGCCTCCTACGTCGTCAACCAACGTTGGCCGCCCTCCAACCATCACCATCACCACCGCCACCACTACCCGTCTCGGCCTGGTTGATCGTTTAGGAACAGTCCGGCCGTACACGCATGTAGACGGTACGTGGCGGGACTTTTCGTTGGCTTTTAAAGATGTCAGTTACTACCCGCCACGATATCAGGTTCTCAGGTCAGGATGTCAGTGCTGAGAGGAAGAACACTTTCGGACGAGTTGATATAACCGTTCAATGGCTGCATTATCCGTCGACTGTGATGCCACTGAGCCTGAGCCGGCCATGAGGGACGCTGTGTGTAGAACGCGTGAGTGGACGGACATAACCTGTATTCGATTATATTGTTGCTGTCTGCTTTTACTAAGACGGGCACGCAAATTTTGCTTCCGCTCTTTGCTGCAGGCCCACAAATTGAATTGGACTTGATTGCAGGACTAGGAAAGGCGGCAAGTTTGTGCTTATAAAATACAGATGTGCAAACCATGAATTGTAAGCGGGGAGGTCATTACAAATCTGTCGATAGTGGTATAGTTGTACCATGAGTGGTTGAGAAATAGTTGCCCTAACCCTAACACAGACAACTCGACGGTTAGAAGGAAACGACAAACAGCAAGTCCACGTAATTACGCCTACTCAAAGCCAATCAGTAACTCGACAGTATTGTGGTTCGTATGTGTGGAGGGTCAATCAGCTCCTACGGATTCCCGAATCGCGGAAGACAGATTTGGGCTGGACAACTTTACTGACATGTGAGAGCGCACAAGAGTCTCTGCAAGCAGTTGCCGTAAGTTATCTCTCCAGGCAAGTGATTTTGTGTCCGCCGTTGTGGTTATTAGGCCCCGGCACGTGTGTGCGCCTTCACTTTGTCTTCGGCAGTGCTCGCCAGCCAATAGGAGAAGGACTACGTTGATTGGTTTGGAGATCTTGCGAGGCTAGTGACGAGCCTCGTGCGGTTCCAGCAGCGAGTCGACAGGTAGCGTGAGGTGGATAGAAAGGCAGCTAGACAAAGCGGCGGAGAGCAAGGAAAGGCGGGCTGCCACGCATCCACTGAATTCATGCATGAAGCCTAGTTCATTTATGGGTAAGGAGCCAGTCGTGTTGTGAGGTGCGAAAACGAAAGCTTTAGGCCAAACCAGACTGTGATAGGACCCATGCTTAGTGGTTCTGACCAAATTTTGACACCAGAAGAGGGCAAGGTCACTGCTGCGATCATTGCGCCTTCGGAGTACTAGACAGTTCCGTCTGGTCGTGCGGTTTGTCCAATCCGTCCAACTGTCTAAAATCAATTTCTATGACATGGTCCTGATTAACTTGCCCACGACAAGGATGTTTCCATTACTGTCCTAGTGCATAAAACTTGGTGCGAATTCAGGCATTCAGTGAGCCGTGATGTTCTGCCTGTAAACGCCTACCTACGGGGTGTCACCGATAGTCGTTTTGCGAACCACCTTTATCTAGCGCTGGGGACTTCGGAAGCAGTCAAGCGAGTTTCTGAACCTGCAGTACGTGACCTAACTCATGAAACTTGATGGAAGAGATTGTTATGGAAATTTTCGGACACCTTAAAGTTGTGCGTTTTGCTGAATGGCCTAATCCCTTCAAGTAAATGTCCTTTCCTCGTGCAGAAAATGTTTCTAAGCAATTTGTCAGACAACATGTTCATCAGTTTGAGCGAAAAAGGGTGTTGCGATATTTTCGGGCGATTGGCCATGTTAACATCTGCCCAAGAATTCGGTTGCGCGTCGGAGCGTGTTCTTCATTCAGAGGGTTTCAGTAAACAGAGTTTGCCACACCTGAAAATTGATTTTATTTGTCCGATGCTAACCGTGGGAATCAGTTTGCTAACACACAGGTTATTAAAGAAACAGGCGTTTCATCGACTTTTAAAAGTCAGATTAGCGAACCTGTGCGATTTCGTGCCTTAAAGCTTGCTAAGAAGGCACATAGGCAATCCTTCGTTTAAATAAACCGAAATTGTTTTCTGATTTTAAAATACTATGAACTGACACCTTTAGGGGTCGACCAAGGGAATGCAGGTGCATTCCTGGCTGTTCAGGATGGAGAAGCGCAAGGATTAATTGCGTCTTAGTTGCTGCCACCGCAATCACTTCCAAAAGTTTAGGTATGAAGACATGAGTGCTAATTATAATGACCACGAAAAGTCAAATGGGTCTTACTACCTAGATGGGCAAGGCTTTTACGCTCATTGACTGTTTTCTTTCTTACTCTTCTTAGAAACTCGACGACAGATTTTGCACTGAGGAAAATTAAATTTCTTGAAGGCCTACAGATTTCCACTGGGAGTATCTGGCGTAAGTTATGCGCATATTGGAATCTGTAATCGCGGTGAAAATTGCTGTTGACGACGTGGAACTTTGACAGCTTGTTACAGATGTCCATAACGAACGTGAGACGCGGGACGTGACCGAAATTCCTACCTAATGCTGTTGTCGATTTATATCTATTTATTGATTTCTACCCCATTGTTAACTACGCTTGGACAAGAATCGGAGGGCACAGAGACGTCGAATTAAAAGGTATGGGAGCGAGGTTTTACTTGAAATTGAGGTTTTTCAGAAAAGACTGGTCCAGAGACTTCTGGCTAACTGCGTAAGGTTCCTGGGATCTAGGAGAGGTGATGGGGACACACCATCAGTGGTAACAGCAGTCGTATGTAATCATCCAGGAGGCCGAGAGCACCGTTATCACGTCACGCACGTTATTCACCGATATATAGATGAGTGCGAACGGGAATGCCAGCTTTTACAAGCCGGGCCTGTTTGCCAAGCGTCAGAAAAGGTCGCTTGGCAGCTTCAGAAAAGTCCAAACAGTGATTAATCGCCCGGTACATGAATTTCATACATTTTTTAAAAATATACCTGCTACTTAGGGGAAAAATCCGGACCGTCGTCGGCAATCCACATTCGCCTCTACAAAGCTCCGCGGAAAATCGCCTGGCCGACCAATGAGGAATTCCGTTCAATCTATGTACATATTACACCTTTTCAGATTCATTTTTCAAGATAAGTTCCCGACTGTGACCATCTCCATGGTGGCTGCCCATCATCGGCCTGCTTATAAAATAGGCGTTCTATGTGAATGTATACTAGACGGTTAAGATGGATGGCAAAGGATAACAGAGGTAGATTGGAAAAGATTAGAGGAAAGTATGGGTAATGTGTAAAGTGGAAGTCTTTTGCGTAATGCGCACGTAAACTCTTGATTTGTCTGGGGTATCTTGGAAAACGATATCTACCAGGTAACTATTCATCGATCAACATCGACACCTAAATATACCCATCTCCATAAATCAATTAGTGCGCAATATCGAGTAAGCCTTTGCTACTAAGATACAACTTTCAAACGTAAGTCAAATGGCTGCGCCCATTATGTCCACCCCTTGGCCAACCTGAGGAAATACAACAGGATCCAGGTCGGAAGCTGTCTGCTAACACTTTGTCAAGGAGTAGCTGAATTGGATTAATGTAAAGTGCGTGTAAAGCAAGAGGCATTCAGGTATGTAATCACCAAACAAGTAACACTCAACCCCGGCCTGTAAATATCCGAAGGTGACTCGCAGATATGAACCACTGAGTGACATGCGCATGCGGCCTCCGCGTGTAGCACGCGTTTGGCGGGAATCAATCCGCGTCAACCGCCGCGCTTAGCCCCTCTGCACTTGGGAGAGTGAAGCACACTGAAGTACTTCTAATGAAAGTTCGATGCATTCCTCGCACAACAAATCTGGCGCAGCTGAAACCATCAGGAGGCACTAAAAGTTGTGAATTGGTAAGTTTCGGCTGACACTATAATCCGGTCCAACTCAATTAGGGGTTGGGCCACAACGGCCCTTCCTGGAGTGGCCAGCATGATACTCTTACTTAAGAGAGATCCCAGACCCCTCACTTTTTGAAGCCTAGTTCGTAGAAAGTAAACGATCAATTCGTGTGCAGCACGGGTGGGCAAGCCAGTTATCTTTGTCAGTCACTGGTACAAATCCCGCTTTAGTCATATCTACTTCGTCTTGCCATTGGATATAGGAAAAGTGCGGAAACCGAATGTTTGCTTCGTTAGGGATCGTTCTTGTCTCCGGTCCTCATCTCCTAGGGTGGACATATCGCTGTGGGCATGAATATCGGTTTGTGCTCGATATAAGTGGGACGTAGGTCACCGGACGAGGTGGACACGAATGACCCTGAAGCATGTGCTGTTCCTGCTTGAGTTGTCCTCATCATTCCACGTTTGTTTATATGATCGGTGGGTGACCTACCGGTGGTTGCTTGTTCGCGATTCATACTGTCAGAGGGTAAGGTTAATTTTCCCCAATGCCCAAAAAATACGGAATTAGTAACCCGATTTACCATGACATATGGACCGATGGGAAGGCTCTAGCTATACGGTGTCGCTGGCCCGCCTGTTCGACTTCATTTTTATACCAGTTCTACGTGTTATTTGAGGGATTATTGGCCTCAGTAAAGGACAAAGCCGAAACAGCTAAGTGTCTGGTATTTGCGAATTATCTCCTGACCATGTTGACTCTGAGCAGGCTAGGATAGAGAGGAGCAGATTTGTAAGCAGTGACGTGGGAAATAGGAATGAACCACCATCGTTCGATGAAGTGGAAAAGAACCAATTTGCTTGCCAAACGGGGATATGGTACCCGCCAAAAAGTATTTCGAAGGTGACAATAAGTGCCCTGGATCAAACCACCTTGTAACCGATTTCGCGCAACAGCTTGTGCCTGCAGCGGCCAAGGCAGAAGTTACATTTAACTCTTACGAACGCAGTTTCGTTAACAGTAAAAATAAAGGAGGGGGTTTGTCCTGTTTAGAATCCCTCAGTGTCGCGCATACGGACCCATGCGCAATCGCATTAAGGTGTTAGCAAGTGTTAAACTCATGAGCGTGACCATGGGAACGCTGGACAACGGCTTCATCGCATACCCGTCGCCCTACTAAACGGTAGCCAACTGCCACAGGAATTCCACAGGATAAAGAAGTTGGTTAGATAATTAAAGTGCAGTTAGAGCTAAAAACCGAACAAGATTGTATGGGAGATAGCATAGAGCTGACGAGACAGAGCGACAACGCCTGCGCGCTTGGGGATGACAGACGTATGATGAGGCAGGGGAGGAGTACAGGTAAAGCTCAGCGACAGCGAGTGTCTAGTGTTCCGGCACCGCTAGACAACGAAAAACTACATACAAGCACACATAAAAAGTCAATCACACGAAAAATCACAAAAGAAACTCGAAATGAAGAAGGGGACACATAGGAAACGGCAGTTTCCTTGGTTCGATAGCGGGGAAAAAATGGAATCCATATGCCCAACTTAACGTCTGCCAGGCGATGCTGGACAAATTCGAAAAATGTAGAGGTGAAGGGAAGGGCAGTGCAATGGAAGATCAGATGACAACTTTAGTCAACGATGCTCTCTCCTCGGTGTAAAGTGTTTGTAAAAGGTAAAAGAAGTCTAAACTTCAGACCATGATAGCGTAAATCGATCGATACTGTCAAGGTTGATCCTCTGGACTGTGGTTTTCAACAGATTCTTGAGACTGAACGCCATGGTGTGCATCGTGGATGACGCCTCCTGTAACGATCTGGCTTTCGTTGACTTCGAGGTGGCCCTCGACTGTTTGGTCGTCAGGGCTGACAACTTGGAGGCCGTGATGGGCGTCACGGGTGTCGGTTGTCATGGCAACCGCCTGGTTATAGGTTGCCTGCAGATGATCCTCTGTCTCCTCCGTCTCACTCACCCCGACTTGATTTGGGGGTGCCTCAAATTCGTCGATTGCACTCACATCCTCCTGGGTCCAGTCTCCGGTGCCCTCCGCGGAAGCAAGTTGTGGTTCCTTCTGTTCGGACTGCATGAATCCAGACTCAATTGTAAAGGTATCCGGTACAGCATGCTAAAGCGGGAGGAGTGGACATGAGATTTCGGTTTCGTGTAGGTAAATCATACATAAATGAGTTTATTGGAATTAAAAGTAGCAAGGCGCCCACAATAGCGCGGCCTGGGAACTTCTATCATTAGGAAATTAGTGAAAATTGCCGGCCAGCCAAACAAGGTATAGTGATAGCGGTTATAACCTCGATACCCTGAACAGAGCAGGAAATAACAAAGGCCATAACAACTATTTTCTTGATGGAGACTTCATGAAATAAGGAAGGTCGCACAGCCGGAAAACTAGTAGTCGTGAGATATGCTCTGTATCTAAGAGGTTTGCCCTACGAATCCGAGATAAAAGGACATTATTAATTTCCATAAGAGATGCCTCGGTCGCACCTCAACAGTGAAGAACCCGGTACAAATTCGGGAGATCAGCAGTTAGACTAAGTCGGAATAAGAGAGTTTTCATATTTTCTAGGATATACACCTATAAAAAAGTTGTTACATATTAAAATCAAGAAGTAAATAAGTTCAGTAACTGAATGACAAAGTTATTCGATTTGAAGGCAATGATAATGACGGATTTAGCAGTCGTCAATGAGAGGCACCACTTCTCCCGACAGAAATGCTAAGCATAACGATCATGATGTTAAGTGGGCAATTACGGTAGCCGAGAGACCAGTGCTGCGGTAACAGCGACACTGGCACTGAAAACAGGTTCGGTCTATGGCTTAATTAACAATGGTGGTAACCAATAACAATGAGTGGCCGTAGTTACGTTTGAGAGCGCACAATCTTGACAAACTTTGATCCGACTAAACACCTGCGAGTTCGTCGCATTACGACTGGAGAACCAAGCCCGGAGCCTCGAAAACAACTGCAGATGAACTGCATGGTTTTGCTCGGTCATGTGTGCACGTACAGTAGGTGGGCTAACTCATGAAATGTCAACCGAAATTCCGAAATGCGTCTTTGCTTCGAAAAGATTATCTAAACAGGGTTGTAAAATTAATTACCGTGCGGCATAATTCTATAATATTCATTCTTTTGCTCATTCGGTAGGCAATTACGTCTTCCACATCTTTGTCGGTAATACCATTCTGCCTAAATTACGTCTGCTTCCAATTTTGTACTCGAAGGAAGGGTAGAATTCGGTTTTTAAAAAACTTATCCAATTCCCGAATGATTTTGAACCCGACCTGACGTTACACTTGCATTCGGGGTTTTCAATCTACAAGCCGTATGTTTTCTGCGCACAAAAAACTATACGCTTCTCCAAGGTATTAAGAGGAGACCATATGAGGTTCGTAAAATTCACCAGTGGTTTCGAGCCATGTTGCTTACTTTACATGCCACATTGGTAAATGTAGAGACATGACGTTTTATGAACGGCTATTTCACGGTATTAAAAATCGCACAATTAGAAAATTATTTAAAACCAATTTATACCTTTCCCTTGAGTATATAATTGGAAAAAGACGCCATCTTCTACCGAATGAGCAGAAGAATGAATATTTTTATGCATGTTTTCTGTGAAATATGATTGAATTTTTAAAAACACCCAAAATCAATGAGAAAATGCGTGAGAATCAAGTAGTTATTTTTTTTACAGAGCACAGTTTTTGCATGCTGTCGGAAAGGAGTATGTTCGGAAGCGGGTATCATGTGGTAACTGGATTATTATAGAATTATGCTGCGCGATGATTAGTTTTACAGCCCTACTTAATTAATATCTTCGAAACGAAAACGTATTTCGGAATTCCGGTTGACATTTCATGAGTTAGCACACCTACTGCACCCTTTGGAAAAAATTTGAGAAAGACATGATTTTCTACAACACGGGCATAAAAACAAATGTTTCCGTGTATATCATCCCCCGAGGAAGACGAAGAAGAGAAAGCCAGTTCATGGACCAGGTTGTATTCAAACTGACGTTTCGGGAACTCGTTTCCATCATCAGAGTCGTTCGCTGGCGTTTCCTGCTGGCCTTGATCTGTTCAGTCTTGCCGCCTGCCTCGTATTACAACCGTGCCCAGCGCACGTTCGTTGGCTAGCCTGTTTTCCGTTGGCTGATTGTCGCCTCCCTGATCCCAGCCATTGTCGGACTGGCGTGGCTTGTGTCCCCCTCACGCCTGAAGTGGTTGCCGCTGCGTCGGCGTGCTCCCCCTCCCTCCCCCCCCCCTGACGCCTCCCCCTCGTCTGACGTGGGCTGATCGATCGTTGTTCCTCAGGCGTGGTTTCCGGCCTCGCAAGTGCGGCCGTGAGAGCGTGCCACGCCGGTCACGTGGCATTCGGTCAGCGCCTTCTCTCTCCGCGAGCGTCGGCAGTCGAGCCCGTGTTTGCGTATCCGTTTGATGAGATACGACTGTATTTATGCGGACACCGGGCATCAGCGAAAAACGCACGCCCCTTCGGTGGGCGTTTCCTGGGGAGTGAAATTTTTACAAATGCACGGGGAAATGCCCGACTGGTGTTTATCAATGGTCTGGGAGCATGTTCGTGATAGTCACTATCATCGCAATCTCACATAAATGATTTTTCAACTGAGTTTCAGTGTTTTGTAAGTTTGGCCACGTACAGTATTTCCCTAGGTAGGACAATATCATTTCAATGAGGACGACGGCGCCATTCTCTCCATACTCATCGCTCGGATGTGTGACAAAAAGGAGAGCCACTTACAATGAGAAACGGTTCCTCCCGAGTAACGAGGTTTACGGGTGTTTGCTCTACAGCCTCCATGACGGAATTCTCGATAGGTTGTTGTTCGATTATCTCCGTATGCTCCGCAGCTACTGCCTCGGATTTTGGGAAGGTAGCCTCATCAACGGCCAGATCAGTCTCCGGAATGCTGGGTTCCAAAGTAGTTGTGGTGAGGGTGGGCTCCGGAGAGACCATTGCCGCACCACTGAATTCTACCACCTCACGTGCCCGATCTCCCACGAAGTCTGGCGTTGATTCCATCTGGCCTGACTCCAGTTGCCCTGACGAGGGCATCTCTGAGGCTGTGTCAACGACTTCCTGGCTCACCATACGTTCGGGATTCCAGGTGCATGGACCGTCAATCTGTTGGGCGGCCTGTTCAAGCTCCCCAGTTTCCAGGACTGGAAGAATGTCACGCATGCATGTCTTCACAATGTCCTCGCGGCCAATACGCCTCAAAGCGTTGTCTAGTTCATTTCCTGCAGTAAAAAACAACCAACCATCAATTTTCTATAGGAAATGAGCGAGTAAGCAACATTGTGCAAAAAATTCGCGCTAACCGGTCGCAGCGTCGCCAGCCTCAGTTTTCCAAGCAATGAGGATAGCCAGGGCGCGATCACGGTCACTGCGTAATTCGTTATTGTTTAGGCCGGCGGCGGCAGCAGTGTCAGCACTAGTGCAATGGCGCATAAGCCAATCAGCCAGATTGTCCGCGGACGGAGGCAATTCGGTGGAGTCGATGGCGAAGAGGGTCATCACAAGTTTGGGCCAATCAGCACCAACTGCAGTGGCGACTTCAATCAGATCTAGGTGGGTCCTGGCGATGGCGTCCTCACCTAGAGCTGGAGACGGAAGGAAACAGAAAAGTAAGAAAGGCCATCAACATAAAGATGGAGGGTAGAAATCCACCGGAAGGGTGTCGTAGTTTGTTCAAGGATGGTGCATATAAGGAAGGCAAGGAGCACAGGACACACCGGCTACCCAACTAGGCGGAGGGACAGACAGATCACGACCGTGGGAGTCGAAATTTGGTTGTTTTTGTGTAACATGTTCGTACTGATGAGGCTGACTGCAGGACAACGAAACAACGGAGACACGACCGACGGAGGTTGCTCCAATCGTTTCGTTCGGCACGTCCCCACCTGAACCTACTGCGGGACCTGTGAACTGCAAAGCAAGGTGCTGATGTTCTAGGTCGGTGGGAATTTTAACCTCCAGGCCACAGATTGATCTTACTGGAGGGGGCTCAATCTGCGTAGCCGAATCATCCTGAATAGGGGAAAGAAACAAACAGAGTAAACAGTTGAGCAATGACTATTGATGCTTTTGAAAAATATTAAGAAGAGAGGCTTGAATGGTCACTTTAAGCTTATTAAGCAGCCATGCAGGGAACTCCCAGAACGCCCTTTGAGTTAGCTGGTGGGCCTACCGCCACACGTACCTACTTGCCACTGGTCAAACTTTTAACTTCTGCGACAGCATAAACTTGTTTCTCTTTTTACTTATAGTTTGCATTACAGACGCAATGCTTTGCAGTTCAGTGAATACATAAAATCCGGACCTCAACTATAGCACATGGACAAAATTGACTGATGTGAGAATACTTTGGCATTACATACTTTTATATTCCCAACTGCAACTGACAGGTTGACTGCGCGTGGTTCGGGTGATATAGAATTTGACTAAATAATCAATTAAACTCGGGCTGAAACTTCAGGCTGGTTAAAGTATGCTTTTTCCTGTGTCCAGCAGGAAGTTTGTACCACTATGCCAAGCCTTCTCAGCAGTTCTGGCGTTGTACCAACGAATTATGAAGAATTCCCTGAATGCTCTAATAACGCATCTACGAAAGTTTGCCGGTTCTTGCGAATTTTCGCTCATTACGTGTTTACAAACAGTTCATGTCTTATCAGCCAGAAGGGTGATTCTGCGTCTTGCATTCAAAATATCCGAGTTTCCAACCTTTCCTATCAGATCTCACATTTATTGATTAATTTTGCTAGAATTATGGGGATATTGGCATTACTGTCGCTGTGTGGGAATGCCGTGGCGCACCCCCTTTCGGGCCTGACAATTTTGCTGTGGAAGTTCAGGGGCTGAACTCCCAACTCGTATTCGCGGGACGTCGGTTCTACTCCGTTCATCAACAAGCGCTTTCCGGCGCAGTTATTCCGTCATTTTCATAATCCGCCCTAAGATTTGTTGCCGTTATAGACAGACCGTAGTGGCGCATGGAAATGACTTGGGATTATACTTCGCGGTTAACGGCATCGCAACCTAACTTAAGTAAACTTTCCCCATTGGTGGTATGTACCACGATTTAAGTCGATATTTCACGAGTTTTAGTACTTTTTGTAGTGTTCAGAAGCAAACGGCGTAATGCACATTGTCACTGATTCCAAGATACATCCTTTTCGCAATACACAATTCACAATAGGGAATTTCTCGACGGAGTGTGAACGACAGCAAGGATTCCAACGACTTTTCCTTGCAGTTCGGGTATGCGTATTCACAGGGCTGAGTGGGTATACAAGCTGAGTGCGTAAAGTAGTCGGCGGTTGTGCGCGGCTTTTATTTGCCGTTTCCTCAAGTGTCTTTCGACCAGTTAGGACACATTCCTAATGTAAGGAAGGATTCGCCAGGAATTTACTTTGCGTGCTCGACTGGAACTACCCAGTTCCTGTGTTTTTATCTATTGCTGTCTCATGTATCGACATAGGAAATCTCTAGGGTAACCGTTTTGGGGAAATAATTCAAGCAGGTAATTTCGTTTAACTTAGTAGTTTCGTTGCCCGACAAATGCATTTTTGCACGATGTAGAGGACTTTGGACAGTACTTCGTTTGCGAGAGATAGGGCTGTTGCTCTCGTAGCGTAAAACTACTCACGCATATGTTTCTTTGCGGTAAAAGGGTGTGTGTAATGTTCTGTCAATCTTTCGCTGTAGAAGAACATCCATAAATGCGAGTTTATTGTCAGCTTATTTTTCGAGTGTGAATTTAATTCCGGAATGGTTGAGTTGATGATGTTGCGGTTACCCTAAAGATTTCGTACGTAAATGCATGAGACAGCAAGAGTTAAAAGCAACGAAGTAGATAGTTCCAATCAAGAGCCCCAAGCAAATACTTGGCGAATCCTTCCTTACATTAAGAATGCGTCTGAACTCGATGAAAAATGGTGTACAACCCGACGAATGGGTTATGCACTCAGCTTGTACACCCTAAGGATAGGGTTGTCTATTTTACTAAGAAGTACGTCGTCTATAAGATCCCACGCGATGCGTGCGATGTCGTATATTGTGGCCAAACGGGAAAATTCGCCTCTACACGCATCCACGCACATCGACTGGCAGTTAAGAGGCGAGACCATCTGTCTCAAATGGACATGCGCATCCTCGGTACTAGGCACACCTTCGCACGGGACAAAACTTGCATCGTCGGAGTTTGCCTCTCCAAAAAGGCCGAGTTTTTTGAAGCCATGTACTCCGATGGGTCACACATCAAACGGCACATTGAGTTAGATGCCATGCATGAAAGTTTCAGGGAAAGGCAGGAAAGACGAGAGCCAATCAATGCAAAATGGCGCACACGGCGGTCGCTTGCTGGCGCAAATAACAAATGAATTTTAATTTTTCAGCACGTTTGAAGTTTTACTTGCTTTTTGCACATTTGCTCAAGTCTGACGACGACCTAAGCAACCAACTAATAAAGTTCGCTATTTTTCTCAAATAACCTATTTGACAAGACAATGCACAGAAAAACGTCTCCAGTCCTACGACACCAACATTTCTGCATCTGCTTTGCTAGAATTCCTGACCTACGTTTGGAAAATAACTTCTCGTTTGCGCAGGAAGACTACCAACAACTGAAGGAAAGTCCTATGGGATCACCCATTTCTGGCTTTCTGGCAGATGTCACCATGCAAAAATCAGGAACTATCCCCCTACCATTAGCTAACCCAAGGTTATGAGTACGTTGTGGTGACACTTTCGTTGATGTTAAAAAAGATCAACTGGAAATGTTCCACAGCATTATCAACTTAACGCTTCCAGAAATCCCATTTACACTCGAAAAAGAGGTTGGCAACAAACTCCTCGTATGGAGAAAGACTGACGGGAAAATTCACACATTAGTTTACAGCAAGGAAACCTATGCGAAGTTCTTTTATAATACGAGAGCAATCACCAGATCTCTCACAAACGGAGTATCGTGAGCAGCCTCCTTAGTCGAGCAAAAACTCACTGCTCTGCCAATGAAAATTACCAAACAGCACTGAATTATTTGTTCAAACTGTTTCTACAGAATGAGTATCCTAGATATTTGGTACATTGATGCACGAGACAACAGGAGTTAAAGGAAGAAGAATAAGACTGTTCTGACCAGGCGCCTAAACCAAAAACTGGCGAACACTTCCGTACATTATGAATGTATCCGAACTTATAAAAGACACCTGAGGAAGCACCAAATACGCGTGGCGCACAAACCGACGACTACACTTCGCAATTAGCTTGTACACCCTAAGGATAGGATTGGCAATTTATATAAGAAGTCGCCTATAAGATACCATACGGCATCTGCAATGAAGTTTATCGTGGTCAAACTGGAAAATCTGCCTCTACATGCATATATGAACAGGGAGGTCTAGAGCAGCCAGCGACAATCAGGCAGGTTAAAGTTCGTGCATTGTGTTGGTGGTAAATACGCAAGATTCAGGTAATTGAATAAATGAAGACTGAAACGCGAGCTCTTGGAACAGTTATATACACATTCTCGAATTTTGGGATGGAGCTGAAAAACTGCTCACCGGTAAGAGGGGATTCGCTTTAGCATCAGTGCCTGGCCGCGGGTCTCGTAAGAAGGCGAGTTTGCCTGTGGGCTCTAAATCCACGTCCCGAATGCGCACCGGAAAAGCGAGTCGATTTTCGCGGAAGGCATTGAAGTGCAAGCGCAGCTGGTCATCCGCCTTCACGACTGGTGCTAAGTTGCCACTGGCCTCCAGCCAAGTAGGCTGATTATCGATCACCTCGACTTCGCTACTAGTTGCCACGAGGTCGAAGCCTTCCTGGCACTCCAGAGTCTGTATGGTGAGGGGGGAAAGGAACTACGGGGTTCAGAGCGAACAAAAGCGGAATCTCATAGGAAAGGCTGATAAGATTAGTCCGGTCGGAAAAATTAGTGCCCAGAAGAGATTGGAAAGTCTTTATCCTAAACCTCAACGTATATTCCAGGCATTTCGCCTTACGAGGGAAAAGGGACAGAGGATGAAACACGCAAGAACACAGACTTGCCTTGTCAACCTTGTCGTCGGTAATGCAGAAGCAGCGAATAAGGGCCTCGTCAATTTCCGGTCGTTTTGCAAAGACTATGAACTTTCCCATGTAGGGCACCGAAGCGACCTCATCGTAGAGACGCATCGCGACCTGTACCGTTGCAGCCACTTCCGGGCAGACGATCAACCAGAATCTGAGAAAGACAGCATTGACGAAAAACCATTTAGACGCTTTCAAGAAGGTCACCGTTTACAGACAAACGCTTCATTATTGGCAGGGTGCACTGGATAAACTTGGCCCCTCAAATAGTGAAGCCATTGAGTCACACGCAACTGTGTGTCAATGACGCGTGCGACAGAAGCGGCTTTCCGGAATAAAGCAAGCATGAGATCATGTGCAGCCGGAACGGCAAACAGTAAGATGGCCCTTCCGTCTCCCATCCGAACGCGACAGATTGACCAAATGAACAGTACAACCTTAAAGCAACATCGTACGAGCCTGCTTGCGTCTTCAAAGGCGAGTGAAAGTGAAGGCATACCGAGCGAACGAAACGGAACGGAAGAAAAAGATGAGGGGGGCGGTGACACACAAAATAAGCAGAGAAGAGAAAATGTGCCGCACAGGTAACCCAATCCGTAAATGGAAGTCACCAGTAAGTCGGTAACGTAGCGAACCGTCGCGCTCGACGAATTAACCGCATTGACCGCAAATAAACCACAGAGTGAGCTATGCGCACAGGTATGGGTGGGAATGTGGCACAATTAAAATAACAGCAGCAGGAGATGCAGGAGAGGATTTTGTCCCTCACCCTACCGTTACCCCAGCAGTTCGACCGTCATGTCCGACGATGTCAACCGTGCGCTCCACAACAGGGTGGAGCAGGCAAGGTGACTTGCGCGTGAATTAGTTTAAAGTAAGAGTGGACTAGCACAGCACCTGTTGCATAGTCAAGAAGACCGTGGGTGAGGGAGGGCGCAGGTGGTTGACAAGGCCAACCCCGCGCATAGGCGTACTACCACACCCCCTGGTTCATAACAACTAATTGACTGGGATTCTAACCAACAACAGCACCACAACGGGTCAGAAAGACGATGATGACTGGGCAGCCATGCTCACGACCCTTTTGTCCAGCGGGAGCGCAAGCGCATTTATCAAACTACTAACTGATGAGGCAACTTTGTTCTCGGGCTGCAATAGCTCTACCTTAACACGGCCTTAGCGAAACTCACACTGATATAACATCTCGTTGAGTGAAATTTGGTTAGTGCCAGCTGTGGGACCAGTATGAATGTGCCATCGGAAAGAATGGGATAAATTCCTACACCTTGTTCTGACATTGGAAAACAATGAGTGAGGGAAGAGAGTGAGGTCAATGCTGCGCATGCCATTCTTACTCCTTCCAAGTCATACGACTGCAACAGAATACCATTTGATGTCCAGCGGTAGTGGTTGATAGTTTTATTGACAATGGCACGAAATGCTTAATTGCGTAAGCTAGTCATTTCGTCTGACCCAACTTGACTACCTATCAGGACTCAACCCAGGGCCTTGAAGAGAAAAGGGAAGCACGTATTAAGTTTTGTAAACAAATGAGCGTCATTTCTGTGTGACATGTTTGACCAAACTCAGGGACCATACGACTAAAACGGCACCGAAGTTCAAGTGGTCCGAAAAGGTGACTCTATTTGTTACCGAGAATATGGGAAGAGGATACCGAGGATTTAAACGATGATCAATGTGTGTGCGTGTGTGTGTGTGTGAAGATAGGCATGAGCTATTTGTCAGGAACTGATTCTCCCGATGGAGTAAAATATTGACTCGTAAACTCCTAAACGGACTTTTGAAGATCGGTCAAATTAAAGTCGATCCCTCATGACGACAAGTACGATATCAGCTTATGCGTCATAATATTCCCTACTTATTGGACATTTAGGCTGACGACCATAGCTCACCGCCTGACCGACTAGAGTGCAGATATGTTGATGACACTGCTCTTAGTCAGACGACTTTAATGATGTCCCTGCATGGTTGCCCTAAAATTGTCCCCCGTGCAATATGCTGGATGTAGGCCTGGTGTTTCTTCTAAAAACATCATGACACGAATTCTGCATAGACTGTAACTATTTACGAAACATTAGTGCTGTCATATCATCCAATTCCCATAGTTTATTCTGTGCTGAGTATCTTTCTAACAACCTTCACAAACCAGTCAGTCTGAGTTCTAAGCAGTAGTCCTAACTTTAGCATGAAGGGCATTTCCGAGTAACTCAATGTATCCTTCATATTCCTTCTGTTGTCCCTGTACCATTCCTGTTTATTCAATGTCTTCATTCAAAGGCTTCGCCTCACTCAGTCTGTCAGATAGGGCTTGATATAAGAGCAGTTTCCACTACGAAAGTGGGACATTCTCATTAAAACCGACTACGAAGAACAGAAACACTCAGCTATAAGAGTCCAACTCCCCACTACTTCGCACCAGGTACTCTACCTATGAGTTATGACAGCTACGCATGCCTGGTGTGAGGATTAACCGACACTCAGGCCTAGTTCCAGCAAGATGCCTTCAGTAATATCCCAATTATTTCGATTACAGACTGGCGGGAGTCCGTCGTAACGATGGTCTTTCGCTTGTACTAAACCTGTCTTGTATTATCGGCAGAAACGGCGCTCAAACCGAAAAGAGGCCCGATTTGCGAGTCAATAAAGGCGAAAAAACGGTTAATTCGCACGACTGGCAAGCGAATCCGAAGGAAGGAGGGGGGACTGGTCCACACGTGCAGCAAACGTTTTTCGCATTTGTCAGTACCACACGTCTCATGGACTGCCCTGAGAAATCACCTGCCTGCTGAAATTACATGCTATGCCAAATATCTGTCGCACTCTCTGTATGTACTTCGATTTCTGACTGCGTAGTTTTCCCAATTTCCCATATTTTTCTCGATAACTCGTATCATTGCAAATTACCATAGGCGCGTTGCCTTCTCTACTAGAGGCTAGCCGCCATAAATACGGCAGGACCACCATCACTCGTGAGATAACAGAACTACCGATCGCAGGTAAACAATTCTCGAAGGCAAAGCGGAGAGTTAGCAATTTGCGCGCATCTTACAGCTTCAAATTACCAACTTAAAAGTCCTGTAGATTGACAAAGTACATTAGTCGATTCCGTTTTTCCCACTCCCTACCCTAATAAAGGCGACGGAAAAGCTGTAAAGTTGGGAAAGAGGGTAAGTAGAATGATGAGGGCTTACCTAGCAGAGACAGTGCTAGTAAAAGAGACACAGTCCTTGACACGTGACAAAGGCGTAGTGCCCGTAATGTCCTCCCACACGGCCGGTGTGGTACCGCCTGTGATGCTGCAGAGCAAACGTAGTGAGTTCATGTCACCCGGCTTACCAGCCAGGGCCGACCGCGGTAGGGGTATGGTGAGGGTAATTGGCTTGTGGAACTTACGACGACGCGGCTCGACGGTGACAATGGGTGAGGCCGTCACCCGATTGCCCACCAATCGAGCCACCAGGTCCGGTGGAATCTGATGTGCCTAAAACGATGGCATGCAGGAGGGAAGCGTAAAGTAAAAAGTGCACAGCGTGTAACAGGCGAAGACATATGACTTGTCCTGAGGTCTAAGAGGAGGTAAAACCCGTGAAATACTAACAAAAACCCTTAAAAACAGAAGATAGATACCGAAAAAGACAGCAGGGACTGGGATGTTCATTTCTGGTTGTCGCCAGTCATTCACACTCCAATTATAGATTTGGACAAACTGAGGCAAAACTAGAACGACTGAATAACCACAGGTTAAACCGAATGCTACATGATTAGGCCCCGATTACCAAGTGAGAAATAGGCATCAGTCTGTCTTACATTTGAAGGTATTCACTTTGCATCATTACTTCCTGTTATGTGTGACCTCCCGTATGGCTCTAGGTTGAGCTCCCAGGGCACAGCATGATGAGCGCTTCCGCAGTGGAATTATGTCGGTGAGCGACTCTTCCATATAGAATGGATTGCTTAAATTGGATTTCAACTCCTACGAGCCTGGTACATAAACTTCCGTCAAATCAGACACCGTGACGGGCTAACCTTAGATCGAGTCGTAATCGGAGGAAATCACAAAACATTAAGGGTAATATATAACGGACGGCGAAAACTTACCACGGACGGATTACACACAGACGTGTGAACATGTAAAACAGCAAGGCTATCATGCTAAATTTTGAGACTATGCAGGAGACAGATTTCATAAACCCCATCGAAAACCGGTTGCAGCATATAATGCGCAGAAAATTAATTCTTAAAAAATTAAACATGTGAAATGAACCTGAAAATACAACGTAGACTTTAAATTCCGTTTAGGGGCAAGACGAAAGAGAAGGACGTTCAAAAGTGTTAACAGAGATAAATATCACTACTTCTCTTGAAGTACGTTAATCGAGGATGGTCACGCCGGCCTTAACGTAGTTTTTTTCGATCGATCATGTCTCTGGTTTAAAGCAATCAACACGACTTCGAAAAGCCCTCAAGGTGAACTGGCCTATTCTTACGTTGCAAGTCTGCTGGATGCTCTTAAACAATCAGAAGTCAACTAATGTGGTGCTTCATGAGGGAGATATCGTCAAAGCGTCCCCCTTTTAAATAAACTGAGGCTGTGCCTCTAAATATGCATACATAACGAAACAATTTCCTATCAGTTAAGATGCGAAATCCAAATGCAAAAAGAAACGGCTGCCTCGACTATATTTGTCATAGAATGTACGATTCTCACACATTCACCTCAATACCTCATAGTTCTACCGCGTGTGGCTATCACTTGGCCATTACTCCATGGCATGGGATGTTGGGGTGTCCGGTTATGGGAGAAAAGCAATAAGTATCTTGTCCTAGATTTGGTTCAAATCAAGTTTCAGCCATCTCAGGGTGTACAGGAACCCCAGCCAATTAATTTTTCCTTCTAAATGGTCGTATGTGTGGTCATTTAAATTCAGGACTATGGGATGCGCCGGGCAAGGAAGGATTCGCATCCTGTTAATCTCTTCAGAGGCTTCAGCAAGACTCAGTAGTGATGATGAGCCACGTTATCATCCTGCAGTAAGACTTCTGTAGTCCTATTCTCCCAGTGCCCGAAGCTATTGTTTACCACTGACATTTCTACGTCGGATCCCGAACTTCCTTTTATCCTTTCCGTGCACTGTCCTAACACAAGTGCAGTGACCTCCCAGCACCCCGGGCGATGGGAAGAACGAATCTCCTAGCAAAACTTCGCCGGTTGTCTGCCAAATTTTAATTTGTTCATCTCCGGGTTTTAGAGTGAACCGTAATTCGTCGGTTAAAATAACTCAACTACAGTATAAAGTACAGTGCAACAGTGAACGTTTGACCGAACTCAGCGCTGTGCCTTATGCAGTGGGCGAAGCGCAATTGACGATTGCGTGAATGAGTTCATGGTGAGACGAACTTGCGCGATATCTGCCGCATTCCCTTCTTCCTTAACCGCCAGACTCCGATGGTAGGACAACGTCAAGACGACCGGAGGCGGGCTCGAGCAGAGTGGCCAACATGGCCAAACAACCCGGTCCAGGCACCGATGTACGGAGTTTTCACAAACAAGGAAACGCCCCGGACCTGACTCTAATGAGTATCATTAGGAAGGAGTCATAGAGCTTGGCTCTCAATCCTCGAGTCACGAACTCCATATGCAAACAGTACTAACCACGAAGACCAAGTTATCTCATCCATTGAAAATCCCCCAAGCCACGACTTTTAGTGCGTCATAAGCTACCGCAGAGAGGAATGAACTGACTTCGTGTGGGGATGGATTCCAGTGTCGGTTTCACTTTCTCTTCCCAGTCGACTGTCCGGGCCTGTCGACCAGTTGGTGATGAAATTGGGAGCAGAAGCTGACAGAGCTAGATGACCCGTCTGCGTGTGTCACACACGACCTGATCACTTAGTTTACCAGCATACATCAAAAGACATGCTTCTAACTTACGTGAGATGTGCATGTTCAGGCATGTGGCGTTGCGCCAGCAATGCAGTGCGCATAAATTTATATAAAGGGACGCGTCTTAGGCACCTACTTCTGAGATGGATGCTATTCAACCGTAAACGAAGTGGGCAACAAAGATGTTGGGAATTGACAAAATCTGTGTAATGTTGGGGAGAAAGTGAATGGGTTGGATGGCGTGACTGACAGAGCGTGATAAAGCCGGCTTTTTTCGGCGGCGCCACTCTTAATATAACAACGCAGCAGAACGATGGTTCGCCTTCTTACATCATTCGGAGGCCCATATAACAATCTTAACTAGTTATCAGCGGACGTTTATCTCCTCTTTGGCCTATGGGAATGCATGCTCGTGCTTATCACAGACGCTTTGAAAATGTAAAACGTTCGGTGATACAGTGCTCGGGCACCGAAAAAGTTAATTACGAAGCATGCGTGAGAACTCGTACCGTTCGTCGGAAGTCCCCGAAGACAACAAAATACGCCGCTGTGGAGCATGGAGTCGCTCTCGACAATAAATCTGCCAAAACAGCTGTGAATAAACTAGAAGCCATTATGTGCAACAGGTCTCCATTGGCCACATACAAACAGAAAGCAGGCGGACTTATGGTGCTTATATGGTTTCGCGCTGTGAATTTATTCGCAATTATGCGCACCGGACAGCATAAAACCTGAAATTCCGAATATAACAGCACAAACTAGCGACGCGGAGGGGGTGGACAGTTGCCGCAAGTTCCCCTTCACACTCGGGGGAACCCCGTGAAACTGGATTAATGATCACAGGGATAATGTTGAGGGTCGACGAAAAGACGTGGCAAACGCCACATGGTGCTTGTACAACTAACAGCAGCTTAATAACGCGGCAAATTTGCCTGTTTCGAGTCCAAAAGGCGTTGCGCCCCCGTTGTCAGAGGATGTGATCCCGTTTCTAGTCAAGAATGCACGCAGCTCCACACGTGGCGGCATCACAAAAGTTCCCAGGATGGAATCCTGCATGAATCCGAAAGTTCAGACAATGATAATAGCGGTTCCGCCAAACGATCTCTCTTATTTTGAGCAAGAACCAAAAAAATTTCCCCTTCCCCGTCAACGATTCATGATGATAAAAACTGTCCACCTATGGAGCATTAAGTCCGAAAAAGGTGGTGGGAACATGGTATACCGTCAGAAGATCATACCGGAAGACATAAAACTGGTAGGAGGGCGCTCACCGATCGTGCTACGGATTTCACTCGTCCCTTTGGGCCTTGTGGCTCTCTCTCGAGCCCGCCAGCTGCCACACCACGATGCGTGATATAGGCAGAATAGTATTACCGACAAAGATAAGGGAGACTGAAATGATCACTTCTGGCTTATTAGCCGTCGTCAGCCAGATATGAGACTGAATGCAAAACTCTCGTGGCATGAACGAGTTAGGGCACAGTGACCAGTAAGATTTGGAGGCCCTGCGCACTGTTGTAAGAGGCCTAAAAAGTGCCAGTGTCACAGATAAATGACGCATGCATGCACCGTGTCTATACTGTCAACAGACATTCCGGGCAAGGGTCGGTCATGTTGGACATCTGCCAAACCAGTGTAACACAAACACGAACAACCTGTCTCTCAGCAAGCAAAACGCAACCAATACCCTTACCATCAGCATCCCCAGTGAAGACACGTACCATCGTGCAAAGCATTACCACTGTTGCCCTCACTATCAGTTATATGAAAGTAGCTCCAACCTACCTGCCTTGCGATCGCACGCTCACGTCAAACATTGACCTGGTCGGTCGTTGAGACCGGAGAAGCAATGCAAGGAGTCCCTAGAAACACCGTTTATACACGTCCCACCTGTCTACGCTGTCTCAGGACTATCGATACTCGTATGGGCCTATTCGGCCATATGCACCTCCAGTAAGACACCATAATCCAGACCCCATCAGCACACCCGCCGGACCTACCATTCCCGGCCTGCATATTAACCTACTTCACTACACGCGCATACATTTTTTGCCCATAACATTTTGTTTGTTCTGCAGCAAGCAAGCGATTCACTTTGCTATCGCCATTATGATGGGCGAAAAGCCGCATTTCAATATATGAAAATCTCACTTACATTAGAAGTCCGGCCTTTATTGTGGCCTGGCACATATAGTAGAAAACAGGTCGCGAGTTTAGCTTCGCCAACAACGGCGCCCATCTCCGGTCGTCTACAGCTCATTTCAGAAGGCCAAACGATTAGGACTGTCCGTCCAACTAGACGTTGACCATGGCTGATAATCCTATATGCTAGTTTCGTTGGTTGTCACAAAAGCTGCGGGCGGTTAGCCTGCGTTCCAGTGTAATCGATGCTGTGCTGGCAGGAACAATGTGGCCGCGCGGATAGGCTGGCGTCAGCTTGAGTACGGGAAGAACCGATGAAGGCCGCAGACATGACGACACAAATTTCAGGTGTCGTCAGAACAAATAGATTTAGACCCTCAGGTTACCACGCGCACAGTGAGAATGTAGCGGCTAAGCGGCGATGGTGTACGCTCAGTACGCCACAACTTCAGGCCATATCCCAAGTTGTTAAGAAGAAGGACGTCATTTGGTTAGGACAGAATAGTGAAGGGGAACGTTGGCAACCGGACAAGGATGCGTCCGGCGTCCCGGAGGCGACATCAGCGAGAGCGACGAGCCCTGTGTCGCCGAAGGTCGCCGCTGCAAAAGTGTTGTTGCAGATTGTCTACTCTATTGTTCTGGACTGTTCCCGCCTGTCTTACCAATCAGTGATAGGAGGTGTGTTGATTGGCTCCGAGCCCACGCGAGGGCAGTGGCAAGCCTCGAATGGTGCAGGCAGAGTATCGACCAGATGCGTGGTGCAGACAGTGAATTGCAAGGAGACAAATCGAAGCCGGGCAGACGTGCGTGCCATAGCAGGCTGTCGCTAGGACGTAGGTGCAGGCGCTAGCGAGAGGCGCGACGTAGCCATCATGGCTGTCCACTAAAAGAATCCTTAAATCGAGCAGCCCACTCTTGAGGTGTGGTCGTGGGGCGCATGTAATAGGAATCGTAAGACGGTAATTAACACCACAACATCAGACGCAGGCCAATCACCAAAATTTTAGATAGTTACCCGCAAACGGATCAAAGCTGTTTAAAAATATGGGTGACCAAAAAACTTGTTCCAGAAAGAAGGGATCACCTTTTGGGAAGTGCACGTGAGAGATGACATTTGTTGCGCCTGACGGTTATTCCGCGAGCTCGGCAATATGCATCGCAAAGTAACCCATTCCAAAACCTTGACGCAAGGCGAACTCCCCAACAGCTATACGCCTCAAAATAAAATCGACAACATACTTTGCCGAGCACGCTGGGTAAACTCAATGCTAAACTTCCGCGCGGTACGTGGTACGGACAGCGACAGTGAGAATGACCCCGAGGATATTCCTGTGAGGACTCCGTTGCGGATCACATTATGTGTCGAAAGGACCCAACCTATGAAAGAATGCCACGCTGACCGCCCACAGGATCCTGTCTTTTCCACATACTTAGTCAGGCTGACCGCAATCGCTTTGTCAGTGACACAGACAGAAACCACGCCTGAGGAGGCCTCTTAGAACAAAAACTGGCTTTTACTGAAGCAAAAAGCGCATTCTTCAGAATACATCTACAACAGTGTTAGACAACAGCAGGCATCGTGGCAAGGATTAAATACCCGTGAGACAATCCGACTGGTTGATAATCTAAGGGCTGTTCGTCTTCGTAGTGATCCATATTTCAGAGGACTGCGTTGACACACGAGCTCCAACTAATTGAAATGCGAGAAGACTGTATCTGACTGTATCCGCCAGCTTCCACCACCAGGGACGGCCAAAGTATAGTAATCAGACCCGTTTCGGACGCGACACTTCAGTGGAGGAAGCACTCTGCCCAGCTTCTGAACTAGCAGACTCGGCTATCTTACCTGCCATCCGGTTTTATGACGCGCGGGCGCCAAAATATGTCTGCGATTACAATCAACTATCGATCGAAAAGATCCTTGACGCGACTGCCAAACCGGAAAAAAGCGTAAATTTCTTCGGTAGAAGACTCCCTGACGCTGCCGAAAGTCTTTATGGTCATTGCCGTCAAGCGCTTGCGGTTGTACTGTCATGCGTGGGCGAGAAATAATCGAAGTGATTCTCAGTCTAGATGGGGATTTTTCTAACTAATGCTTCCGCTTTTGTTGAATTCTTAAACATCGCAGTCGCTACGAACAGCCCATCATAGTCTATTTCGTGGATATTGCCTTTAATTCTGGCTTCCGCCGTCGGAGTCGCTTGAACTCGATGGTTCAGCTTGGTCCTGCAGCCGCACTGGAAATGGATAAAACCGGATTGCCTGTATGGTGGTAATAGGGTTTTCACGGGTGAGGCATTCGGACACGCCAGAGCTTTAAAAAGGAGAGTGTAGGCAGAACGGGAACGAGGTGCAAGTACATTGAGCACTTGGTACGCACTGTGCCTTTGACGTAACCTGGTAAATGCATTTAACACATATCTCAAAAGTGCCTTTTCAAAGTATACAATTTCAACATAGTCACGTCTACTCAAACCAATTCAGTAGATAAACAGTATAATATACCTCAAGTGGGGCTGGAGAACCAAACCTATTCGGTGATATCGGGCGACGGTATGCAGCCAAAAGTAGTCCACTTGAGTAATGTCTAGCATCGCAGAAAAAGGAACGAATTCTGTGTCAATAGCGGGGAAATTGACTTCCCTTATGCCAAGCTCAGCGTTAGCCAGAGTCGCGTCCTCTCACTGACCCTGATCATTTAGGGGGAAAGACTGTCCTTAAACATACGTTGGCAGACCACCCAGATGCAACGGCAAGCGGTGGTCTGTGCATTAAGAATCTTGACTGGGATTCAGGCGTGGCAGGGTCTGGGAATTGGCATTATCGCGTTACGTCCGGTTGACCGCCCACGGTAATGTACTGGTGGTTCTTGTCAAACACATAGGAGGACCCTGGTGAACGCATCGCCCTCCTGGGATTAAGCTCTCATCTATTGCTCCAAGAAGCAGGGCTCCGTAGGAGGGTCACATCCCGGTAGGCATCGTTGACCGGCGAGTTAAGCCGTATGAGGTTATTCGGTGTGTATATTTCCCAACTCCGTAGATATCTTGCGGTCTCACTCTCCTCTCCTCCGAGAGGGGTAGAGAAAGTGCTATAACAACTGACCGTGAACGTCAGTCGAGATAGAATATGTCAAAGCAATTCTCGTTCCCATCCGCCTCCTGCCTCCGAGACAGAATTAACAAAACAACCCTCGCTCTCACCCCCCCCCCCTGCCTCCACTGCCAGGGCAACTTTGTTCACTTCGACATAGTGGAATGGTTGTTCACTTCTAGACAACCCAACGGTCAACAAATTGATGGGGATGACAGTCGCTTGCCAACTCGCTTGATGCAATATGGGTACCGCTGTCTTTAGTGAAACCCATTTCTTCAAACAAAAAACCGAATAGAGTAGGTGCTGGATGCTGCAAAACTCCACTCTATTGTAAACAAATTTGAGTGCAAGTCACAGCTGCGTCCAGCTCTCGACAGTGATCCACTTGGTCGCCTGCGGCAGTTCATATATCACAGGTATTGGCCACACAGCCATCGGCCGACTCCATCAAAGTCCCTGGGATTGGCGAGTAATTAGAAGACATAACCGCAAATATACGAGGCTTCTGTTAAGACAATTCTTCGGAGTGGGCGTAACAGATGCATCGTATACTCAAGAGATAAACCACCTAGAATTTACTAATGGTTCCTGACCCAGTTCACGGTATCCGCCTCTTTGATTGCGTATTTCACGAACGATTAGACAGTCAGTCGCGAACAGAACTACTCAACTGCGCCATCCTTTCCCACCGACTAAGGTGCCTCGGTCACGTGCTGCGCCAGTCTCAAGATCACCCTTACCTGGCCATGGCTGGCGGCTGGGTAGAAGTGGCCAACTGAAAACACGGTTGAACGCGGTGAGAGGACCTCGGGCGCATATCGGTGTTCGGGGCTGCATGCCAACTGGTTTAGCTTCATTCGGAGGTCTGGCGTCGACCAACTAGTGGAGAACGACCGTCCTTTATGTATCGAGTCTACAACGTGGGGCAGGTTAAACTGGTTATGGATCCGTCACAAGTACGAGTTAGGTTCTCTAACTCTACATCGATGAGGAAACACTCGAAACGACCGATTTGAACCACCTACGAGGCGGCAAAAGCGAGTGTTGTGAGTGTTAAAATCCTGCAACCCTCACGTTGATATCAAATCACCGGATAAACCAGACACGGCAGGTCCCCCCCGATCCGATAGCTTATTGGTCGATGACCATCATGAGCGGGGCGAGGGTCGTGACTTACGCATGGATTGGATTACACGAGAAGAATGTGCACAGAATCGACCCCACCCTCTCGTTCCACACTGACCACCTTCGAACATGGATTCGAAAGTTGAGGCTGTAACTGTCCAGGGATAAGGCGTCTGTATGCGGGTACCACAACAAAATTGCTATCTCATGCACAAACAAATTCGGTTTCAGGAGCAAATTCAACAGCACCTGAGAGTCACGTCGGTAAGTCTCATTCAGCTTCGGTAACCAGTCGAAACGGCTGCGGAGGTGTGACTCTTGTGTTCAGCAGAGTGTAGTGGAGCGTTCGACTAGACCTAGACGCCGGGTACAGTCAGAGTGGCATGATTATTGCAGGTTGCTAGGCTCCACGCGTGGATGTCAATCCGTCAAAATGACTACCCTCTTCATGTGCATCCGGAAATATAGTCACGCTACAAACGACCCAGAATACTAGAAAACGAGAACTTGAAGAAAGAACACTATAGGACTACCAGGCGGGCGATAACGTTGTCTGGGAGGCCCTCTCACCCCTGGCAATATGCTTATTCTTAACGGATATTTAAATGTAAACTTCACTAAAAGACTTTAGTCATATTTTCCCAATTTCTTGCATGGAGAGGCCTTCTGTACATCGAAAACTGGAGTTTGCCAAATTACAACCATTTTTGACATCCTTGGAATCTTGCGCGTTTCCTCAAAACATCGGTATTTCTAAGCAACGCAATACTGCATTTAATGTTTCTTTTATATTTTACATTCCCTTAAAGTTGCTATTTATCAATATAAATATTGGGTCCACGCATTGGTGTCGGTTTGTGTGTGATTAGCAATCGATCGTAAATTTCGACACCTTTCAACTGTTAGGTCACCTACCGTAAAGCCCTGCACGGAATTCGGAGCGCAGAAGTCTGGCGTTCTTCATAACATGGCCGCCGCATCTGCTGGCACAGTGATGCGTGTTCGGAGGGAGACTTTAAGTGACGGTCTGGAGGACTTCATCAACATTCAAAAGAGGGTCTGCGTCGGCTAGGTGTTTTGAATAGAGGGTTAGGGTCTTTGTGCTACCGCAAAGGCAAAGTACAACAGAGCTCGTCGAGCGCCCAAAGTAGCGCAGTCTTAAGCTAAGTTGTGTTACGAAGACTTTGCGCAGGCCGAACGAGTAGCGAAGGGGCTTGCAAGTGCATCGAACGCTGGCCGCAGACAACCCAAGTGGCGAAACGCCCTACACTTATTTTACAAATCAAACAAATTTCGGCCTCCATTTCTTGAGGGACGGACTACGGAGGGCATCAGTTCCCGAAAAAAAATTTCTGTAATCACAACAGTGGCGAAAAAAGCGTGACAAAACATGGGAAAAGTGGCACTCGCTACATTTGCAGCAAAACAGTTTCACAATTACGGTGCATCTTACAGTTTATACCGTGACCGGCGACAGAATATAACAAACAGACATCAATACAGAGGGACTTAAACAACGGGAATAAGGCCAACGTGGTACACATAATAGTAGGAGACGACAATGAAGTGACCAGGAGAGAGGAGATAGAATACAACACATGGCCACGCACCTGAAGTCCAACACGAATTCTTTTCTGGAGGGTGCCCTCGGGAAAAACGGCCTGTACCTGGGGCACCACAGTTGAGCTTAATACGCCGCCATCCGACCCGATCATAGCTATTTCCTGACGTAGACGGCTCACCACAGCGAGGTATTGAGGGAAGTCAGTCAAGAGGATGCGGATTATGCGCTTCTCACGCAGCTGTTCAGCCGTCTCGAGGGTATCTGTGATATGAAATCGGAAGAGTAGGACACAAAGACGGCAACTGGCAAGCTATGGCAAGGACCAAAGTCCTCACAAGTGCGTCATAAGAGTTAGGGAAACCGGCGGGTGTTCTCATCTTTGTGTCGCCACTGAAGACTTTACAAAATTCATTGAACACTCACGGGACACATTCTTATATTTTCATGTAGCTGAAATTGTCGAGCGGTAGGGATCATACCGGATCAAAAAACAGTCAATTGGCAATAGCAGCGGATATCACCTGGACAAGCATCACCAACGAAACCAAGTTGACTATTTCCGCATTATTTGCAGTTGTTAGTCAGTCGTATCCAAACTCCATGTCAGTGGTGGCTTTAGGTCTGAGATTTTGGTTGTTGAGTTTGGCGGCAAACCAGTCAAGCTACACGCTCACACTATATTGAGTGAGATGACGAAAGCGTGGAGATAACGTTCACTTATGCGGGTTAATTTCAAGACATAGACGGGTGTTCCGTTTGGCTCGGGTCTTTGGCATAGAGCCCTTACAGTCGATGGCATGGCAAAATGTAATCAATGACAGAGTGCCATTACAGACAAAGACATGAGGCGAAGACTGATAATTTCTGGCCAATTTGTCTTCATCACGCCAGATTGGTGAACGCCACCACAATGGGACTTTTCCGTGCATGTTCTTGCTGGCCGAAAGTAGGAAAACACGTGCTCGCAGTCACTATGATTATTTTGAATCAAAAGACAATAGCTATTATAGTCATCATCGGCTCTGGCTATGTGCCCCGTACAAAAGGTGTTGGTGTAGCCTAAATGACTAGATTATGAGTGACTAAGGCATTGCGCCGACACATAGCAATTGGAAAACGATAAAACGGTGGGCGCAAAACCGGAGTCGTAAAGGGATCAGATTGTCACCAATATTACCTCAGGTTCGCGGGCCTTACTTAATAAGGCGACAAAGCGGCTGTCGTCAACTGCAAACGATAGAAAATATCTAAACTGCAGCCACAGATTTCCTGCAGTCTGTCGCTCAAATACTCCCAATTAAATCGGACAATTATGCCCGGCACCAAAGAATACGCATTCAAAAGTTCAGTAAGGGTGGCCCTCATATTGCGTTAGGAAATACAAGGGTTTCGTTTTGTGGAGGTTCGGCCTAGGACCATCAGAGATGGTTACATAACGGTGAGCGACCAACGATGGAATTTGACCTACGGAGGCAAGGATGCCTAGAATGGTCGGTTTTTAAAGATCCGAGGTTAGACTATGGCTGGCTGACGAGGGCTCCGGGCTCCCACTTTCTTATTTCGATGAAATTTCAATACTATTTCGGGCAACGGTATAGAGAAGGACGTCATTTAACTGTCAGTAGACTGTGGGTCGTGTCATATGGGCTTTATCTTGGCATTCATTTGCAGGCTGTTGCAGAAATTACGCTGCCAAAAAGGATTACTTCCCACGACCGCACACACCTTGACTTAAAATCCGTTATTTTGTGAAATTTACTTTTTAGTTATTGTTTAATTACTACTCTCATTTCTGCTGTCGTACAATAGCCCATAAAATTCCCTTTACTATAAATCACGTATAGCACGACCCACAGCCTACTGGCAGTTAGGTGGGGCTCTTCTCTATACCGTTACCCTATTTCGCGCCGAATGCCCACCTATCTTCCCGGAAAGGGTAGGACGCGCAAATAAGTAGCAACCGCACTAAAGATGGTCTGGCGCTAAATTTCAGAGGGAGGGGTTAAGGTTCAAGTTGGGATATGAGAATAGATACCCCTTGGAATTTAACTCAAGGCCACTTGTAATACAGGGGGGGATCGTGCTCCAGGTGTTCCACACTACGGGGTTGGGTACGACTGGCTGACGGCGGCTAATAAGCCAGAAATGGCTATTCCAGTTTCCCTTGTCTTTGTCGGCCATAACATTCTGCCTATTCTCCTTGTGTATTTCTTTAGTCCCGCTGGCTATAACTTTTGCCATTTTGGACTGCGCGCTTCTTCTGTGGTGATTTATTTACTCATTTAAACAAACAGGCTAGTTTGTTCCGGTTTGCTTATTTTTTGCTTTGAGTGTCGACACATTCCGCTGTTTTCTCAATGACCCACCCGAAAAATCCTGTTACCACGGTTCCTATATTATACAGACCTCCGCCTAGGGTTTTCTTGGTGCGGTCGTGTTTACGATCCCTGCCGGTGTCTGATTAACTAGAAAATAAAGCGGCTAGATCGCAGTTGGTAGCCAGGAATGGGCAAGCGGACAGCCAGGTCTCTGTCGTACGGAAACGGTGGGAAAGTGGGTTATATAGGTGGGGTAAGTTAAAGGGCTGGTAGAGGAATACTGGAGATTCTGGATAAAAGTAAAGTTACCAGGGAAAGTGCTGGAAAGTTTTCAGTAGCTGGAATAATGGCAGAAAGTTAAACCCTACGCTTAACCGTAAAATCCAACCCTGACCGCAAACGTAAAGCCTAAACCTAAGCCTCAAAACCGAAACGTAACCAAAATCCTAAAACCCAAAGCTAACCCAGAACCTAGCCATAACCCTAACCCAATCCTAAACCTAGTCCCGACCTTAAGCCTACCCCCAACCCTAACCTTAACCGTAACCCTAACGGGAACCTAAATCCTAACCCTAACACTGGAACCTGACCCTAAAACGCAAACTCTAATCATAAAACGTAACCTACGCCTAATCCAAAACCTCACTAAACCCGACAGCCTGACCGAAACGGGCGAGCTGCCTAACTCAGTAAGAGCACCCTACTGATAACAAGTTCCCTAGACAGGGTAAGCACACCTACTGATAACAAGTACGTACGTCGACAGTATCAGCGTATAATGTCTGGCCACCAACTACGATTTTACCAATAAAGCTATCTTCAACAAATGTAAACCAGAAATGGGTGAAACGTTGATACTTGCATGCAGCGATTCAAGTGATTACCAGATGCCGGTGTCAGACGAACGAAGCGTTTCTAGCATCGACGATAAAACGTGTCTAACAAAGTGCCCAGCAAGAAATAACCATTTTCGGAACATAGGCTTTTTACGGCAGACAACAGGTGGACGTAGGCAAAAATCGCTAGGGACCTGCTGTGGTCTGCGCATCTGCTGTGCGGATCAACTCCAAGGCGTTCCGTGTGTGCTAGGTTGCGAAGGACACCACCTTTCCGGTCCCCCCGAAACGAATAAAGGATTAAATCCTGGACCTGATTCTTGCTTATTTTACATTGGCGACGAGACAAGGGTTTCACTTTCTGTTGAAGCCGGGTTAGTATCACCGGCCAGCCCCGTTCACTTAGCTCGTGCCTGCCACTCTGGGTAAACAAACCTCTGTTAAGGTAAACATTCACCTCTCTGGTGTGCTAACTACTCTATCAGGCGAAGGCCCTGGGTAGTTTGCGATGTTGACTAACTAGTTGGTTGGCAGGTGCACTAATAAAGCGGTAGTCGTTCGGGTTTCCCACTGCACGAGGTTGTTCGTCTACACAGTGTCACTTTCACTTTGCGGTCACCCGTAACATAGCAATGCAGTGGCCTAAACGACGGTCACACAGTGTTGAACAAACCGACTGGTGAGCTAACTCATAAGGGTGGCGGGCGTTTCCCCAACCCAGCTACGTCGGTGCATAGTCTGATTAGCCTGAAGATTTTCGGGTCCAACTTCTTTCCTGAGTACGGAGTAATCACATCTGTCTACTTCTTCAGCTGCCCAACACAAAGTGATGACAACCCCCAGAGGGATTCAGAAAGATGACACCGTAGACTATCTTCGGGTAGGCGGAGTGTGTGATCAAACAGTTTGATAAGCCAATCTTATGATCCATAATCTGCGAAAAGTTTCTCCGATTGACGGCAAATTTTCGGACTCGAAAACTTATCTGTGATCTGAAACCTTGGTAGGCACAGAGGAGAAGATAAAGTTTGCAGTCATTGGGCAGAGTGTCTTTAAAAAAAACATTACAATGACACCCTGAATAACCCTCTCAGGCATTTGCGAATCAACAGGGAGACCTGGGAGGACCTCGCTCAGTACCGGCTGGCCTGGGAAGAGCAGTGAAGACTGGAGCGGCAATCTACGGTGCCCATCGGATGGCCGCTGCGAAAGCAGAAAAGGACAATTCGCAAGTCTGAAGTGCCTCCAATCCACAACAGCAACACCCAACCCCTTCCAACATGTTCACGCTACTAACGAACAATCCGCGCGAGGATCGGCCTCGTCAGACATATCCGGACCCAAAACCCTCCCCCTGCCGCCGCCACAAACAGCCCCTATCGCCATTTCTGCATAAATCCCCACGGCATCTACGACGACAACCCGCACCACCGGTGACCACACTCCTGATGCCCAGCCGCTGTCGATCCTCGCAACCCCCATTATCCCTGGCACAGCCTCCGCGATGACGACGACGACCACTACCTCTCCCACTCCCGCCAGTGATGAGAGCACTCCCGGTGCCCCGTCGATTACTACCCTCAACACCACTGCCCCCATCACTAGCGATGTGAACTCGGTCCCAACATGTCTTCACTGCTTCGGCCTGGTCGGTTACTTGCGAATTCATCGCACGATAGCCAACGAACCAGTGCCAGGAGTCCCGACATACAGTCGCCGCATACGCTTTCACTGTCCGCACTGTCCACGCGCATTCACTCACTGCATGGGCACATTCGGCCATATAAGTATCCACAATGGCGGAATTCACCACAATGTCGACAAACCAAGCACGCCATGCACATCCGACAACTCTTCCATCTCCAGCACTATGAACTCCGCACTAACCAGCGCGACCACCAATGGGAGCATCAGCACCGCAACCGACTCTGCAGCTTCCAAGCCATCCTGCTCCCACTGCCACCGCACATGCATAACACGCATCGGCCTGGTCAGTCACTCGCGAATTCATCATACAGAGACTAACGAACCAGTATATGGAGCACCGGAATACACCTGTCGTCATCGCCTCGACTGTCCACGCTGTCATCACACACTTAGCCATAGCATAGGTGTACTCGATCGCATGAGCCTTTATGAAAACATGCGTTTCCCCATCAACACATGCGCCACGTATGAACGAGTCCGAC
This sequence comes from Spirometra erinaceieuropaei, assembly GCA_902702965.1. Taxonomy (NCBI): domain Eukaryota; kingdom Metazoa; phylum Platyhelminthes; class Cestoda; order Diphyllobothriidea; family Diphyllobothriidae; genus Spirometra; species Spirometra erinaceieuropaei. The sequence continues at coordinate 92,076 of CACRXP010000392.1, read as the reverse complement.
ATCGCATGCCGCAACCGAGAAGGAGCTCATTCAAAAGCCAGCATCCTGACGTGACTGAAGTATATTGGGATCATGCTGCATAATGATGAACGTTACAACCCTATTGAAATAAAATTCCCCTATGCGAAAACCTATTTCAGAATTTCAGGAACTACTTCACGAGATAGCATATTTACTGTAAATTTCAATCTGTGGGGGAGGGGATGGATCTGACAACAAGCCCTGGCGTAGGCTAATCATGAGAGGCGAATAGAACTTACCAAAGGCAGGCCCAAGAGCTTGTCGGACGGCCTGATCCGAAGCCTCCAATGAGTGTTCTTTCCAAGTTTCCGCATCGTCACTGCGAAGGACAACAATCTCGCGTTGCCGCCCACGAAGAGAGGCGAAATGTGGTATCTCCAAAAGCACAGGACTGTTGAAGGTGCAGGGGTGAGGGCCCAATTCGATGATGCTGAAGAGTAATGGAACATGAGGAGGAAATTGTCAATGCTGGAGAGCAAAATAGTTGATCAAACAACATCCAGTCTTTCAGATGACATCAAGGGTTGACTTATGCGAGGAATAATTTGCAACACAAGCTTAAAGCTGTCTTAAAGTCCGCAAGAACTGTAACATTTCTGATATATGGGCTCCTTGGTAATCTACTGAAGGTAGACCTGAGTTACGGCTATGATAGAGCTGGTAAGACAGCGTATGCAAATTGGTCAACTTGACTGAGATTCGGCCGAAAGCGTGCAAGAAGACAACCCAGTAATCGGATCAAGCCGGAGGGCGTCCAAGCAGGAGAGAGATAGTAAGTCATGCAACGTCCTTGACCATACCGGCAGGCTAGACCCTCGCCATCGTTGAGTTGTGGTGGCGAAGCAGTTCGCTCAGGACGCAGCATTCGGCAGGTGACCCGTGTGGGGGCGCTCGCAGCACTGGGAGGCACCAGAATACGGAGGCCCGCGTGTCGGCTGCCGCGCATTGATCCGCCGCGTGCGTCGACGAGGAAAGAGACCAAGAAACTAAAAGACGACCAAGAGAAAAAGCACAAATATTTGCTTCCTTCTCAGTCATTTTCGACCACTGTCGCGCGTCTTGGGCTCAAAGTCATCGATGCTCATAATCTTGGTATAAGTTATGTTTCCTAAGTTCCAAAGTGGACTTTTGCATGGATAACCAGTGTGAAAGGTAGTGGTATCAAAAAAGAACTTATTTAATGGTAGCTCATGAGTGTCATGATGTTGTCATCAGAGAAAAATGCGATCTTATGGGGGAAGTCACCGAGTCAAGTCTCCGCTGTTTACGTCCTGGTAGCACTGCCGCTAATGGTTTTACAGAGGTTTGTCCATATGATCCAAGAGCCCGTTCGTTTTGCTACCGGGCTGCGCTGTAGTCCGTTTTACTACTGCACCTGTAAACACGGTACACAGCTAGGTCAAGATATAAGTCTCACACTCCAGGAGTGTCCGCCCTCCCAGATAACAGAAAGTTCCAGAATCAACTAGGACGATTGGCGAAAGGTGCGCACACGTCCAGTTTGCTTGTCACCGACTATTTACTTCCTGTAGCCTGTAAATTACGTACAAAGCTACAAAGCCTGTACGACAACAGTTCAGACGTCGATTTCGACTTTGCCTACTATAGGCTCCACAGCAGGGTGATAGTAAGGAGGATGATCTGCGTGTGAATTAGTTTATTGTGATAGTGGACTTGCGCTGCATCTGCCGCATTCTTTCCTCCTCTCCCACCTGGGCCCGGTGTCATGACTAAATCAAGTAGACCGGAGGCGGAAGAAGCCGCAGGTGGCTGGCACTGCAAAACCGCACCTAGGCGTACCACAACGCCCCCTGGTCCACAACAAACACTTGACCAGGATTTCATACAACAACAAAAGTAGAGGCGGCAAGGATCCTAGTTGGCGCGGAGTGAGCCTGCAAGTATGCCTGCCACTGCACCCCGAGTATTGGAATTTGTTATGGGTGCGCATTCCTGATAACGCCCACCAGAGTCCGATGTAGCCCCTGTGTTTGTCCAACGCATCTAAGCCTTGGCTGATTTTAGGGAGCAAATAAGCGTATACGAAAGAACAACATACAGTTGCCATGAGAAACCGCTATCCTGGAGGCCATCGGTAAGTTCCCAAGTGAGTTTTATAGCCAGATTCTAGGGCTCACGCGTAGACATAAATTAAAGATACGCGTCGAATGGATTAAAGAGAGGAGAATGAAAGCAAGGGAGAGACCCGAAAATGATGCAAATGGCGCAACAACACGATATTGAGTTAGAAAATGGGAACCATATAAGAGTCAAGGGACGACAGGAATATCAGGAATACGGAGCCCGACAGATAACCTGATTGTAAATTGTTTTCGTGCGTCCAGCGGGTAGAAAGCGGAACGGCCTTCAAGGATGATATGCTGCGAGATAATCAGACTTTCCGGTTTGGCGAATAATGCAGCAGCTGCACGCGGAAAGGTCCCAAGCCACAGCAACATTACGATATGACGAATGTTCCCCTTCGCCCAATGAGGTTTCGGCCGTCGTCTGACATAATCCTGGAGCCTCAAACTGATGTTCTGGGACGGTGGGTGAAGACGCCCATATTTGACATCAGGTGCTACAGAAAATCGTCTCTCTACCAAGCCGCCCCATGGAATATCTGTTCTGTGGGCCGAAACTTTGCCGGGCTTTGGATGATCCGTGAGCTCTGATGAGGTTTGCAGTGGGTCAGTGACGCCAAAAAGAGCAACTTCCTGCCCAACAGAAATCACATGGGAGTAGCATTTACTGATTCAGCCAGATAACAGGGTGATAATGGAAGTTGGAACTTCGAACCCAAAGTACTCACAGGTGGTCGCATAGTGACGGACAGTCAGTGGTCGACAAGTGATACCGCCAAAGACAAGGGAAGATGGAGTTGCTATTTCTGGTTTACCTGCGGTTGTCAGTCGATCATGCCTCAACGCCTTAGATTTGAACCCGAGTAATTTATCATCGCGCATTTCTAAGTTAGAACCCCACTGTGCCAGCCGTGATTGGAAATATTGAGTTACATGGGGTTGTCATTTGTTGATCTATCCTGGTTTTAGGACGGAGAGGGAAGTTTCATTTTGTTTTGGAGTTCTGGGCCTAGAGCACGCGGGTTTAAGTCACAGGTACTCGCGTTACGTTACACTATGGACAACTGATGGCGATAAAGAAGCCAGTAACCGTATTCTGGTCTCATGTCGGCATCAGTAATACTCCTACATCGAGGAAAATGGGCTTTAGACAGACAGTTAAATTGCTGGCAGAATATTATTGTCCGGTAGGTACTAAAAGAAAAACAAGATCAGTTGTGAAACGGTTCATTAGACTTCAATACTCTTGCTCGATCAGGACTACTGTTCAATGCATACATAACCAAGCGGTGTCATGTCGCCACTGTGACCAGAAACACTAAGCCAGTGAGGGCTAGAGAAGTAAATAAGTGATGGCTCGGCTACGCTTCTAGGTCGGTGGGGAAAAAATGCAAAGGGGAAGGAGGGACGGCGAGAGAGTGATGCTACGGCGTTCATGTGGAGCGATGCGTCCGAACTCCATTTCTCTCCCGCTCTATCTATCATCAAATTTTGGGGCGTGTTAGATTATTTATGGCGAGAAAATTAGGCGTTGAAGTGGAGCTGGGCAGAGTTCCCTACGGATGGACGTTAATATAAACCCCATGCTATCACGCGCTCCGCCCCCGCGAAACCGAATTCCCAGCCGAGAGTGCACACAGTCACGTCGCCGTGAGACGGCGTGGACTCAACCTTATCGTGAACACCATGCCCTGAACGCCTATCCCCTCTTCATCGTTTGGCTGCAAAAACCGCGTTCTCACAGTCCGACGATGACCTCCTGTACGAGACCGAAAGCTCAGACTAATACGCGTAATGTCCCAGAGATCGCGTGTTCATCTTTTTTACAGAGTTCACTAGCTCCAGATGAAGCCCACTGTAGAAGGCATTAGGCGCAGTGGCTGATGTGACGCAAAGTCTACATCTAATGTGTGGCAGACACACCTTGGAATGTGGGTTTACTCCTTGGCCTGGTTGTTGCCTACCCGACGTGGACACGAGTGGCAGATAGTTGAAGGGCTTTCTGCGTGGGTAAGCTGCGAAATGGACAGGCTCCCGGCTCTGACGAAAATGCTGACGTGGACCGACAGCGAGTGTTCCTCGAGTGGGAAGTGCTGCGGTCTGGCGAGCCGACCGCCTCATAAGATATCTACAAGCCCGAAGACGGCAGGATGACATGGCAACCGTCAGAACAGGATCTGGGTCGATGAGGGCAATTTTGGAAGCGTAAACAACCGGTCAGCGGTACAAGGCACAGACGTAATCCGCCGTCCAAGGAAAAGGGCGGGACTAGAAAGTGAAGACAGCTAGGATGGGAGGGCTAAATGGCAGACTGAGCGCTGAAGATCAGGGCGAACTCTAACAAAGGGAAGCGGATGCACACAACTGGTCAGCCAAGACAAAATACTACGCCTCAGGTGCTTCGAGTAATACCACATTACCATAAGCTCAAACTACTAGGAGAGAAACCTACCAGCATAAAAGTGAGCTCTAGTTGACAATGTGGAGGCAAAGCGGCGGCCGAGAAGGGGACGTTCAAACAAATAAATTGTGACGACTCGACTAGACAAGGTCATTTTACGTCGTTTACAAATCCAGCAAACCAACTTTGGTCGAACAAAGGCAGGATGGAAGTCATGGGATGGGTAAACTTTTAGGTAAATGACGTACGACGGTCTTCATCAGAGCCCATAAACTGAGGCATTTTAGGCGGATCATATTCAGTTTCAAAAATTCAAATAGAACGAAAGAGCGAGAGCTCGACCTGCTTTTTAATCAGCAAAATGTGGAATTGAGCCGAAATTTCCATATTTTCACTAACCAAACTCTATGTCTCGACTCCATCTAGTCTTCGATCCAGCATAAGCAAAATTCAAAGTTCAGAATAACAAAGACAAAAACATAAATAAGTTTTGTACCAGGTACAGTCTGTGCGACCGAGCTTTGGAAGTATGATAGGGCGCAGCAAATTGCAAGAACCAACCAAAAAATAGGATTCGATGAAGCATTGGACACATCAAATGTTTTCGGTGGCAAGAATTAATCACAGCACCCCTCAAAACGCTCTTGTGCGAAACGGAAAAATTGGGCCAGGCAACCATGAGAACAGAAGCTACACGGCAGCAGGGGATTTGGAATAACAAGCAGGGATAGGAGCAAAATCAAGGTCATGCTCAGGAACTATGTGCTAACTATGAGACTTCCTCCATGCAAGACCAGGGCTGATTCAGAAAGCGAAAAACGGTAAATACTTCCTCTGAGAGGCAGAATCATCGGGACAAAAGGGTCGCTTCAGTTTACTTACCAGTCGTGTTCCATACGTGTGGCAGCTGGCGCGTCCTTATCAAACGGTAAGACGACTACATCGTCAGTGGATTCTGATGGAGTTTCAATACCCATTTATTCGCGAGAACTTCGTTCCCCTACCTCGCTTTCTGTCAAAGGAACGGGCGACACGACCACGGAAAGAACCCCAGGTAAAGGCGCTGAACTAGTGCGAACGCTCTCGACGCGGACATTAACGCCATGACAAGGTCGACAGGCCAACCAATCGGTGCGCGAAGTTAAACTTACTTTGTCGTTCATTGGCCTGGCCTCCAGAAGGTCTGCTCTCAGCGTTAATTTGTCACAACGCCCAATGCGTACGTGCGTCGTTTCTAATCCAACAGTTTCGGCCTGTGAGACGCTCACGGGCTAACGGGTGCTTGCCTTGGCAGCCGCTGAAACAGGCAACATTATACGCACGCCGTAACATTCCTGCACCCAATTGGCTGGCGACTCCTGCGACTGTATCCGGAGCAGCAGGCTATTGTAGCCGGGAGATACTTGCGGCCATCCCTTACAACAAAGATAATACCTTGTAGCTAGGAGCAAAGAATTCAATGCAAACTCTACTACTGCCGAATGTCACATCAAAATTCCCTGCGGGTTACCAAGGCAACAGCACAGACCACCCAGTTCACATGCTTCAGGGAGGAGTATTTCCCGAAACGGTTTGGAACTGAGCTCCATAAACACCAATGAATTCTTCTATTAAACACGGAGTTTGCCTACTCTCCGTCCTTAATGTCGACAACGTACAGGCCTGATGAGAATTTACCGAAAACATACGTTAGCCAACTGATTTTTCAAAGCGGGTTGAGTTGGTTTTTCAAACCTCGTGAACAGAATTCGGTGGGAGCCTGTGGCATTGGTCCTAACAACTCATGAAATCCAATCCTTTGACCTCTTTTTACGCGTGATTGACTGCATATCTTTGTTTGGCAAGAACAACATATGACGGAACAAAATTCCGTAAAAAAAGACCAGCTTCATGCTAATTAGCAGTTTGTTGTGTTCATAGCGAGAAATGTAGCCTTTCATTGTCACTAAGAGACTATGATCTTTTTGTCAACCTCATCTTCTTCCCAAAATGCACCCATAATCTTCAAGTCACCTCTGAAATTTCGTTGAAAGCTTCTTCAGAAATACTTCTATACGTGCTATTTCTTAAGCTTTCGCAGGACCTGAATAAAGGAATTTCACTTCATGCTGGAAAACTTAGGCCATTACGATCGGTCTCCCGAAATATGAAATGAAATAAGCGGCTAGGTAATGGTGTATAACCTCCCGGAGAAAACTGTAGTTAGCTAAAACCCTAACGCCAGCGGTGGCCATGCCTGTAATGAGTAACCTTAGCCCTTGAGCCTTTAAAAAAACTCGTAAGTCACCTTACCTCAAGCCCTAAAACCCTAACCCTGACGCCGAAACCCTAATCCTGAACCAAATCCAGACCACAACCAACGGCTTGCAACCCTGGCCCTAAGAATAACTCAGCCCCTAACGCTACACCTTACGGTAGCCCTAGTCCCCACTTTCAGCCCGGTATGGGCAACTTTAACATCAATGAAGCTACTGAAGGTCAAAATCCGCGTGTCATATAATCCTTCCTGCGGCCTACTATCAGACAAACCACTATGGATCACACCTGCCTAAATAAGATGAGGATACATGTTTTTGGACAACCACCCCGGAGGTTACACACCCTACCCTCACCGAAAAAGCGTTTTCTTTGAGGGTTGAGCTCCTGCCCTCTAAGAGTAGCATTGCTGCCGTGGAGAACAACTTCACTACTCTTAGCAGGTTTCATAGCTGCAAGCCGAGACATTAGACTGAAAAATAATGGTTCGCAAACTAGGTGAAAAAACATAGGCACTTACAATGAAAATGAGGTCCATGAAATAACAAAAGCCAGAGAGGGGAGATTGCTAGAGAACGTGTCATACGTGGCAAGTTGTGGTGGGTATGAAAATTACTAGTAGAGCGGCACAATGGGCGTAGGACTGACGAGGAGCTTAAACCCATTATGTCTGTAAAAACTCAACCGCAGGATGACTCGCCGGACAGTATCATATGTCAGCATAATGTGAATGGGATCGAAGCAGTTTTAACTGGCCTGATAACTGCGGAGTGACCGGTATATGTGTGCGTTTTCGAGCGCGCGAATAAACATAGTGAGATTGAAAGGCTGTTTGGAGCAGCTTCAACGACACTGCAACTTTATCTTAGAAAAGTCTCGCTGACGGGGTAAAACAGAATAGCGACAACTGTGGTCGACCTTTGGTTGAGAAGCAGTCGCAATATTACGTGAACAAAAGGTCCCGGCCGTAACTTTCTATTTTTAAACATGTGCTAGGACAGACTGTAAGGGGGCAAGAAAAGTTCAGTTTCATAACACCCTCGTTGTCATGTGGGCTCGAACCGTTGGTCACCAAAACTGGAGTCAGGCATGGAACACAGACAAATTTACTCCAACAGACTATGCGGAATAGACAAAATACGCAGTCAGGAGTGTTCGTTGTTAGAAGGCCAATACGCAGCGACAGGTTATTTTTGAACGTTCCCTAGATCGGAGCACATTTACGTGCCGTCAGTTATCGCAAGTGGCGCATCAGTAGAGAAAAGAAGACTAGGTGCATGAGTGCCCTTAACCATAATCTGTCCGAATACGTGAACCAGTTAGTCAGATAATGCCCATGTCCTGTTTAATAGTTTATTTAATAAAGGTCATGGAATGAACGAAAAATGTCAATTAATTTCATATGTCTCCGTAGAATATTCCAACTGCAGTGACGCATTTGTCTTTTTCTCATGTCCAACTCTCCAGACATTGAACGGACGGAATAGAAGCATGTCAGAAGCCTCATTAACCCTTCTGGCCGGATTGCTTCAGGATCTACAAGCTATCTGATTCTTGCATTCCATGTATTCACAATTTCGAGGATGATTTCATAGCCAGTCGTCCGAAGGGTCTCTGCTACCCGTCGACTCGTACGGTAGACAAGATGAGGCCTTATATTTTAGCTTTGGGAATAGAAATAATAGAATGGTATACACCATGCTCGCCTGCAAAGCTATTTTGATGGAATATACTCCTTCCGATCGTTGGAGACTTCCACCAGTGGTGACGTTTGTGAAACTCTAGGTCTGCCTTCCGGAAAGAGCCGAAAAATCTCTTCCATGTATACCCGCTTCGTCACATGGGAAAATTTCCGTTGATTTAAAAACTTATACGGTCAAAAGAATGCATGTAAAATCTGGTATACAAAGAGAAACAGTTTGCAATACAGAAGAACACAAAGTTAGGTATGCTTGTTGATTTCAAGGAGGGAGACGAGTTCGCGCAAAACTTAAACTCTTGCCCGAATACCGGGCGAAAGTGAAAGAAAAAAACGGCTGGAATTATCTGTCCGAACTTTTTGCCTTAAAAACTTGAAGGAGTCTTCTTATCCCTTTCGATAGTCAAATGTCCTGATCAGCAACCCTTTTTGCCGGCCTGTTACTCAGCCAAGCTCCACCGGCTTTCCGGAGTGGCCCCTTAACTGTGTAAGCGGTTTTAATTCATAACAAGTCCAGAATAATTTAGTGGTTGCTTTAGTGACTCTGTCCAGGCATATTCCTACCTATCTTCGGGAGGGAAAGCCCGGTCAGATGAGACTGTTAAATAACTAAGCAGAAATACCATTTTACGGTCGTTAGCCTGGTTATAAAATGAAACAAAATAATCGATAAGGGTCCCGGGCACTTGTAACTACAAATGTATCCATATTTCATAGAACTTACTCTGCACAATCTCCGTGAGATAGCGTGACACTCCGTTTCCATCCCTTCTGTTTGTCAGTGAGTGATATAAGGGTAGCGAAATGACTCATACCTACACTCTTGTTGTTTCTGTAATCAATACGAAATTGAAGACTTAAGGAGGTAAACGCCTGTTAAGCTAGTATAATTAATCCTTTACAGGTCTCACTGCATCCGCTTTTATTGTAACGAATTCCGTGGTTATCAATAACGAAACTTCAGGCACAGACGAAGCCACCTCTCATCTCACAACATACCACCGCTATCGACATTAGCAACATGCATATGGACACTCCTACAGACTTACGAAACAGCACCGCCATTCCCGGTGGGCTCAGTCTCAACCTGTTACCAGTGCAACCACACTTTCTCGTCACGCACACGCATGACCGGCCACTTGCGGTTCCACTGCACGAAGACCGGTGAACCAGTACCTGTATTCCTGACACGTTCTACGAACGCCTCATCCGCATACAATGCACCAGGACATTTAGACCCTGCATGATTCTAACTAGTCATGCGCGTATCCATAACAGCGAAATCCACCGCAATAACATGACGACAAACCAACCACCAAGACCTGAAAACCTCATCACAACCAGCCCTACCAACTCCATACTGGCTTACTAGTGCCAGGAGCCTCAGTATGCACCCGTCACACACACTTCATCTGCCCACATTGTCTAATGAGATTCGGTCATCTCGACCATATGTGCCTTCATGCAAATTTTTCATAAAACTGTTCTTTAGACTCCATCAGCACACCCGGCCGTACCTTCCCACAAACATCCTTAGGCCACATATGCCCTCCACCCCACACCACTCGCCACACTCCGCAATAATCATACACATTTTCGGCTGCAAGCAAGTAGTCCGCTTTGCCGTCATCGGTATGACCGCCCAAATGTTTCATGTCACAACATGCAACCCCCGCGTAAGTTGAAGGCATGTTTTGAATGCATCATAGTACATGGTGCGGTGATCAGGTCGTGTATGGAACACGTAGATGGGCTGTCTAGCTCTGTTAGACACTGCACTCAATTTAATCGCAAACAGGCTGACAAATGCGGACAGTCGGCTGGTTCATCGAATAGGGAAGAGAATGAGGCTGACACTGGGGAATCTATCTTCACGCATGCCAAAACACGCCTTACAAAAAAGTACGGGCTGCTCGAAATGATCAAAACGCACTTAAAGAGCCGGGGATTGGAAGGTTGTCAGCTAACGGAGTAAATCGGTCTGCGTGGTGAGTACTGTGCAAGTGTGTTCGCGAAAGTCATTGTAAATTCACTCGCAGCTGACTGTGGAGCATGCGGTAGACGTCGTCAGTCACAACGGCCGAAATGTCAGCGTGTCTAAGCCTTAAAGTTTGTATGCGTCTGCTCTGCTATGATTCAGCAAACCATGACCCTCGAGGTCTGGTGTGCGCTGGCAGTCCTTTGACACCTGGTTCCCTGCCGGTGGATGTGCTTGCGTTCTCGCCGGTTATTTAGGTCATGCGCATAGTTGCCCAGTCATCCTCGTGGTGGTGCTGTTGTTGCTTAAAGTCCTGGCCAAGTGCTTGTTGTGTGCCAGGTGGTGTGGAGTGAAGCGCCGAGGCGCTGGCTCGATCATGCCATCTACATGCGCCCTGCCCCACCTCTGGTCTTCTTGACTCTGTCTTGAGACCTGCTCCAAGGCGGGGAGGACGAGAGAGTGCGGTAGATGCCGTGCAAGTATGTTATCACTATAAACTAACTCACACACAAGTCACCGTGTCTGCTCCCAGCTTACCGTGGAGCGCACAGTGGACATCGTCGGTAACGACTGTAGAACTGACGTGAGCGTGTGTGTGTGTGTGTGTGTATACAGTAATGACGTAGGCGACCAGGGTTAACTCGGGTCGTTACGGGCCGCATGCAGATCAACTCAGCCAACTGGAACGACCTCACCTGGGACCGTGCGACCTGGAGGAGGACAGTCAAGACAGGAGTTGTGATCCACGAAGTCAACGGCTTGAACAGTGGCTGGGTCTGGAACTGGGAAGGAAGAGTGCGATTGACGACCCAGCGCATTCACCCTTATCTCTGTAACTGTCTTTGTTGTTGTTGTTGGTGGTGGTGGCGGTGTTGCTGTTGTTTTTGTTATTGTGGTTATTGATTAAAATGTTTATTATTTGATGTGTGGACCAGGGGGTATGGAGTGGAACGCCAAGGTGCGGGTTCGACCATGCCATCCACTTGCGCCCTCTCCCGCTCCGGTCTTCTCGGCTCTGTCTTGATACTTGGTCAAGGTGGAGAGTAGGTGAAAGTGCGATAGAGGCAGCGCAGGTCCACTATCACTATAAAATGATTCACGTGCAAGTCACCGTGCCTGCTCCACCTTGCTGTGGAGTACACGGTGGGCATCGTCGAACTGTCGTGTATGTGTGGAGTGTGAGGGTGTCCAGGTGTGGGTCCACGTGACGGTCGAAGGTCGTTTAGTTGATTGCAGGTGTTGACAGCGCCTAGCATCCATTAACTGGCACCAAACTCTCACATGCGGCTCCCGAAGTCTGGTTCGCTATGTCAAGATAAACCGGAATCAACGGCATGCGTCTTCATTCGGCTGTACTTTTCATATTTTCATCTGCGGCTTACGTCTGATTGGTCACATTGTTGGGCGGTTCAGTTTCGTTGACCGTGACGGTCAATCGCCCTTACTCTTCGTGGAATTGGGTTTGCTGGTTACCTGCAGTGAATGCTTGTATTGCACACTGCTTACGGAGAGATTTTCGTGCCCACTTAAACAAACTAGCATATTTACCTACATTATCAGTGGTTTCCCCAGTTTCGCACATTCTTCGCTGTTTTCTCGCATCCCCACCCGTAAAGTCCCTTTATCACGGTTCGCGTATTGGACACGCCTGGAGTTCCCTATTTCCCAGCAGGATCGCGTTCCCGAGCTTTGCCCTACTCTGCTTTATAAGACATCGTTAGTCAGCCATACGGCAACTCCAGACATGGAAGCCTTGAGATTCTAACTGAAGTTCAGTTTTGTCTTCTGCTATGTGCTTAAGCCAAGGGTATACTAATAAGAACACAACACCCACTTACTTTTTGATCGTATCAAATCAAGTGGGCGAAATGTTAACCCTAAAATCTTAATGAAACAAAATGCCTGAATAGGACTGCGTAAAAGACAAGTGGGATAAAGTCTAAACACGAACTTAATGCGCATGTAAGAGGAGGATACGTCAGAATGATATGGAGGTAAGCAATCTGACAGGTTTGCTGGAAAGGGCCATCAAAATCTTTTAGGTCTGATGAGGGAAAAAAATGAAAACTAAAAGTCTCATTTACCCAGAGGTGACCGGACGCCGGTAAATCGGTACATTGTCAGGCCCCGAATCCCACTCAGGATCACTGAAACCGCTGCCGGGGTGAAATCCCAGACTTCCACCGATACTAAGGTTCATTGCGTCTCCGTATTCATTCGTCGTACGTTGGAACTTGTCAAGCAAGGGACAAAAATAGGGGAGTAGGTAATATTGGCTGACTAAGTTTAGGTCAGGAGGGTATAACACGATTGATCTATTGTGGTGCAAAACACAGCGTTGTTAATACGTGTATCCCCTTTATGAGTCGTATCCGTCCAAAAGGCAGTTTATGTTCCACGAGTTGTTCGCCATTAGGGGTGACAGGAATTTTACTTAAATGTGTACTAACTGGCATTAGTAACATGCAAACAACACTTGAAGTAAACTAGGCAGTCAAGGTGAATGTATTTTTCGACTTATTCGTCGCAAGGCTCTTTCTATCACGCATTATATGTATTGTGAGGAATAATCGAAAGCGTGTTTGTGCCTAGAATGAACTATTTAACCGTGGATGTAAACTAACGCGTATCTAACGTAAATGATTTCAGCAAAGTTTAGCGAACACAAAACGGTCTTGGTATGCTACGAACGGACTTTGTAAGCAACGTACCCTAAAGTCGTATGGATGTGCTCTGTTGGGAATCTCACCAACTTCATTTCCCCTGAAGTGCAGTGGCTGGTTCGTGTTACACACCGCACCCTCATGTATGCTATCTTCGCCTACAAAGAATATAGGAACGAAATTGGAGAGCCTTAGAACAATTAAACGCAGTTAATGGGACACATAAGCGAAGAAAGCCAATGAAAACGAATAAATTTGAAAGAATCATGTACGTACCAGAGACTGTTGACTGTTTGTCGGAAGACGCGGGGTTTGCACTGGCAGGGAAGAATTTATTCACTACGGCAATATAATCCTCATGGGGTGATGAAAACTTTGTTAAGCGTTTGCTGTCTTGGTTTTTAAGATGCTTGGCCCCATCTATGTCATCCTTTTCAGCGATGGCCTGCTGAGAGTTGGTGCGAGAGACTTGTGGAGAGGGTGGGATGACAGCGAAATCCATATCCACTAAAAGTATACGATAATCAGTGTGGTGATACAGATGATGTGGGTTCGAGCTAAGCGAATCAGATTGGCCACGAATACTGTTAGCGGTTCAGTTAATAAAATCTTGTTTAACCGCCCGGCGGTGTTGGACCGCAAACAACAAATAAGCGTAGTGACAGAGGGCACAGGTCGAAATCCATGCGCCGCAAGACAATTACAGGCTTTCCAGTCGCTACCAATATGTGTTTATCATTTCATTAAGTCAGGATTTTATTTTCGTTCATAAACAAAGCCAAAACTACTCGGACACTTGGAACCTCAGGCTGGGTAACTTGCACTAAGAAGAAAGCCGGACTTGGAGGCAGAAACAATTGGAAGGAATCATCAGGGAGGAGGAGTAGTAGTAAGAAGCCGAAGAACATGAGAAAATGTATTTCGTATAAGTATTGACGTTCGTTGCTTGGAAGATCGCTGCTCAGTGAGTCGATGCCCGGAAAAGCGCAACTCTAAAGCAAGACCATTTGTGTGAGGTACAACCGGTAGATAAAGATGTGAGAACGTCGTAATTCTAATACAACGAATTATAAACGGATCGGCTTATAAGAGTTTTCAGACCGACTACAGTCGTAAAGATTATTTTGGTGCAAGCCTGGTCACATACTCCGTTAATGGCCGGTCTCACCAGCTGTTCCTCAACGCCTCTACTTTGACTATCCCCAACTTCCTGAAAGGAATTTGACGTCCGATAATCTCCGATACCGTGCAACCTCCTCCCTTCTTGACGGTCGATATTCTACCACCGCCGGCAGTTTTTTTCTCCTGAGCCCTCCAAACCACAAAAACCACCATCAACTATATTTTTTCCCTTAAGCTCAGGAGTTTTTTTCACTGCTGGTCGAATTTGTGTTTAATCGCTTCCCTTGACAATGCCTGTAAACTGGCATTAAATTAAAATTAAAATTAAAAAAAATAAAATAAAAAATAAAATAAAATTTAAAAATTACAATGCATATTGATATTGGTAAAAGGGAGATATGTTCCTGAATATTCGCATGCAAACCATCTCACAATGAATACCCCTTAAGCCTTGCTCCGTCACATAACGTGTGAGACTCGTGTTCTTAGTGTAGGTTTATCCACGTGGGATTATGGATCGGTATATAAATGGCACGCGTTAGTGATGATCACGTCACCTCAGTCACCGTATCAAATCTCATGTCTAAGTGGCAAAACTTCGACAGGCCGCTGGGATTAGAAAGTGGAAGTGGGGTCAAGACTAAGGTAACCATCCTCATACAAATTCGGCTCACTCATCTCTCACTTCCGTAAGATTCGGAACCAAGTTATTTTGGTTAGAAAGTGTGGAGCAAGAGGCCAGGTGGTGTGTGGCACACGTAGACGGACAGTCCAGACTCGTTGGTCCCGGTATCCAAGCTCATATTCTGTCAATTTGACATCGCCGGGCCATAAAAAGGGCGGGGATGAAAATGGAGGTTTAGGAGGGCGGAGAGCAAGTCTGTCACACTAAAGTCAAGTCCATGGGCAAGTCACCAGTACGCATACCTCACGAGACATCTGAGAGCACAATCGCAGGATTAGCCAAATTAGCATGTATTGCAACTCAATAAATTCTTCTAAGTTCAGCAAAGCGTGCGAGATTCGAGCATCTGACTTAGCTGACCAGATCACTAGGGTACCTAACTATCCCAGTGAACGCTACAACATATGAAAAACAAGCGGGTCGAAAGAGACCAAAACGATGAGATAATAAGCTCTTTCACCTGGTTTTACATATTCAGTGGCGTAGACAAACACAAATATAGGTTGCAGAGGAACAAGAGGTGTGGCATTTACAGGACGCAGTTGCTATGCCAAATAGTGGCCTCAACATTCATCGCAGATGGTCGCACTTGGTGCGGCCAAATCAGGGTCGGTAATCGCTGCGACTTCGTCGTTGTTGTTAATGCCGGGCGTGATAATGACCCGACAATTTGACTCATACGTGGCGTCACTGCAAGCAGAGTTCACTTATGCCCTCCTAACATAACAAATTACTCTGACAGAGTAAAGTCGTAGTACGGAATAGAGAGGGGTAGATAATTGCGCTTGCTGATGGACTGCGGGCGGGAGAATTATGACTCAAGCTGCTGAAAATTCCTGTTTGCCACCTGTCTAGGAAGACGGGTGACGGCATCCGTGATGCCCTTGACGTACGGGAGAGTTCGTCAAAATTTGTAGTCGGTGAGATTTTGATTCTCGTTTCGCTTGCATACGCATCAGTTGAGGAAAGTTGTGCGACTATCCATTCGCTCTGAGCACGCGATGAGGATATTGTAATTCAGAAACTCTGTTACCCTGTTCACTGCAATGCGTCCCAACACCCAACTTCAATAGTAAATCGAAAACTTCAGGCAATAAAATTTATGCTCCAGCGATTGAGTCTTTTCTTTCTTCTCAGGGTAAATGCTCTACCTTTTCTCAGAAGCTATGTTTTGCCCCATAGGCACCTTTGAAGCCTGATGATAAGTGAAAATGGATTTATACTTAATCTATAATGGTAAGAAGGGCTGAAATTTGGAGCTATTTCCTAAATAGAAAGGAGACCAGGGCCCTCAAAGGAGACTAAAATGAAGTCATCAGATCATTGTTTATCAGCGCCAGACTGACGTAAGAACGAAATTTGCCTAGTCTGGTGGTTCTCGGAGTCGCCCCAAAGTCCTCCAGTCCATCATCCCAGTTCTAGTTTCTGCGCCATATTATTAAAAGTCGGTGCAAACTCGGAACTAGGTGACTGTTTTTGTTCAGGGTAACGAATAAATTGTGGAGCTTGAAGCGGGTGTGAGTGTTTATCTGCGAGATCGAGCTAGACGGAGAGGGAACGAGTGAACACGGAATATACCTTGATCATCCTCGGTATCCGTGACAGGATGTTCTGCCATGACATCGGGTCGCTCGAGCTGAGTATACTGCCGGTTATCGCGGAGATGCGCCTCCTGGTACTGATTATCATGAGCGCCTTCTGTCTCGAAAAATCGTGTTCCTCCAATATCCTCTTCGTGGTTTTGGTTCACTTCCCAGGAATCGACGCATGTGATAACACGCCGAAGCACTTCAAAGATGTTGAGATAGCGATGGTGTTGAGCAACGTGACCTGCCGTCCATCCGTACTAAGGAAACACAGGATTGAAAAACACAAGATTGGGTTAGAATAAAAAAAAATAAGCATTATCGCCGGGTGGGAAAAAGGACCTGTGCAGGTGGTAATCATGAAACGAAAGTCATATTTCGCGAAACGATTGTCAATACGTTTCCTTTAACGATTAGAAAAGGAACAGAGGTCATTGGTCACATACACAATGAACTTCACAACTGCATAAGCAGAAACAGACCCATCGGTACGAAAAATCTCCGGTTCTGAAAAAATCCTTTCGGCAGAAGCCCGTGCTAAAGATCGTGGGGGTCTTGACGTATAATCCCAACATCCTGTCAAAAACACCGCCTAGAACCTGAGGGAACTATACCTGAGAGGTGAGATGAAATTGAAAAAAGAATATTAAGAGGGAAATTTTCGGACTGGACAAGTAGTCGGGTCGGGGCAGACAGACTCTGTTAGTAAAACCAACCATAAGAGAGGTGAAATATCTTTTCTTTAAATAAAGGGCTGTAACGCTGATAAAGCTAATATTATTTCCGTCGGTCTAAAATGATTGTAAAGACTGGTAATAATAAAAACCAGACTACTTACACATTCTACGCAAGAACGGTCCCTTTGTGAAATGCTCTCAAATGTCAATGTGAGTCTAATTTGTCTAGTCGAGGCTGAGCCACAAAATTGAAAATTCCCAGCAGAGAATCAGTTCCTCGTGGCGAAAGATTCGATGTTAGAAGGTAGGTAAGTGCTTAGGATGAACATTTACTTGTCAGACAAACCGACGTACTATACTCCTAGACGCGGTTGGAAGGTGAACTCAAAAGTCTGGATTGTTCTGAATGTTACGTACTTCCTTTAACTGTACAATTTCTTCAGAATCTGTCATGAAATTGATATTTCCCGTTAACCAAGTTCCCCTTGTAAAAATTATAAAGGCCGGCTATGCAGAGAAAGGTTCGTAAATAAAAACGCAGAGGAATGCGCTAAAATAGATACAGTCAGACACATTGAGACTCTGAAGAGAATATGCAGTGTGAGCCAAGGTTGCAGAAAAAGACAATCTTTCAACAAGAAACTCTTTAATACAACATTTGCTAAGAGACTGCGCGTAGAGATGGTAGAGGCGAAAACGCCATTTCCAGAAAGCAGTTGAGAAGAAAAAGGTGCGATCGCTGGAGTAATTGCCGCCAGAGGACAGAGCAAGAAAAGACCAGACGCGGTGCGCTCGCAGGTGGGGACGGAAAAAACTGCTTCAGCGGAGGGTGGATGAACAGGTCCGCGAACAGAGAACAATACGCTACGCGGCAGTGGCGAAAGTTCCAAAAGCTGGCCGGCTCAGTTTCATTCAAAAACGGCAAACTGGCACGAAGCTTGTCGTCAAGGAAGCTGCGGGTGTTATGACTGGAAGTCTAATTCAAAACATCTTGAACACCAGTGGAGTTAACCTTCAATCAGACAGAAGCAACGGAGGAGGCGGAAAGCCTGATACGACACCGAGTGTCACCCTTCCTCTTGGCTCAGATAGCGATATACTTCTCAAGATTGAACAGGATGAAATAAGAGAACCCAAGGCCGACAAAGACCTCGTTGTCGCGCATACGGAAAAAAGGCCTGCCACTTTCGAATTGAACAAGACAGACTACCTACAGGGTGTCGGAAGCTTATTTGGGGATCACCTGATCTATATCTCTTGCGAAAATAACACCTAATAAACGCTGACACGGAAACTTGATGCGACGTTGGTGGCACTCGAAGACTCAGGCGCAATATAGCCGACGCGTGGTGAGAGCTCAAGGAGCGATTTTGGCCAGATTCCAGGGTCCTTTCAAGTTGCATGAAGATATCGCTCCCCCTGACCCCTCGTATCACACAGAACCACGCCAGCCGAAGGACTGGCAAAGTGGCTGTTTCTCAGTCTAAAATTATGGACCTCTAATTCAGTCACTACGACTAGTTCGTCAACGTAATTCTTGCAGAATATAAAAAGGACAAGTTTTTTGTTAAACGAGGTCATGGTACATTTTGATGTCACGTCCCTTTACTATTCTCTGTCTGGCAGCCGAGATCATCGGATTACTTCTGCTAAGTGCATACGGTATGACGAAGAAACGTACTGAACACGCCCACGTCGTTCAGTTCCTCATGTTCCGTCGCAAAACGCACTGCAGGCTCGACGGAACCACCCGCGAACAGGTTAAATGTGAGCTAATCGATTCGCCGATTTCGAGAACCATAGTCGAATCGGTTGTGTAACGATCGGAGTCGCTAGTATTCCAAGAAAATAGACTGGAATTCTGGTCTAGGTGGGTGAACGACACTATACTAATCGAACGGAGTTAGGCGCTGCCACTCAGTTAACATCTAAAGGCTATTTTTCTGCAGATAAGAAATTAATGATTGGGGAAGAGGACAAAGAGATGGTCTTTATTGAAGCTCTCGTCTGCGACAAAGACTGCGGTGAACTAATAACCAAAGGGTTCCAGCGGGTGAAGAATAAGACACAGATACAGAACTTAAACGGAAACTGCCCAAACAGCCACGAACGAAGCTCGGTAATGGCGCTATACCCGCGTGTTGAGATGCACTGCAGTGAGCAGGGTAACAGATCTGCTGAATTACAATATCCTCATGGGGTACTCAGAGCGAATGGATAGTCGCACAAGTTTCCTCAACCGATGCGTATGCAAGCGAAACGAGAATCAAAATCTCACCGACTACAAATTTTGACTAACCCTCCCCTACGTCAAGGGCATTACGGAAGTCGTCATCCGTCTTCCTAGGCTACTTGTAGCTGGGGTTTAACACAGACCACGGGACGTCCGATAATGAGGCCGAAAGACTCACTGGTAAGACAAGAAACACCTGGAGTCCGTTAGCGAAGCTGGTGTAGTTGCCGACAAGGTAAATAAGTCGGAGAAACAGAAGATAACTGCGTCGCGAATACACGACCGTGCATTAACAGGGAGGAGGGGTGATGCCAACCCTCAAGTTGCGATTCACTCCATGGGTCCGACAGCAACTTCAAGTTTGGCGAGACCGAGGTCGTCGAAACAGGTGGCAAACATGAATTTTCAGCAGCTTGAGTCATAATTCTCCCGCCCGCAGTCCATCAGCAAGCGCAATTATCTACCCCTCCCTATTCCGTTCTACGACTTTACTCTGTCAGAGTAATTTGTTATGTTAGGAGGGCATAAGTGAACTCTGCTTGCAGTAACGCCACGTATGAGTCAAATTGCCGGGTCATTATCACGTCCAGCACTAACAACAACGACGAAGTCACAGCGATTACCGACCCTGATTTGGCCGACCAAGTGATACTCGCACCAAGTGCGACCATCTGCGATGAATGTTGAGGCCACTATTTGGCATAGCAACTGCGTCCTGCGAATGCCACACTGCGACCTGTACCAGTGACTGTCTACTCTAGGAAATGAGACAATTCATGTGAATATGATTTTTGGTGTAATGCCCGAAAACTCGCCTGAATGCTTACTTGTGGAAGGGAAAATACGACATGCAGTCTGGTCAAATTAACCGCATGCATTTCGATCTAATTAATGCGCGTCGTGCGAACGGTTGACATAGTTGTGGTTTTGGCATGGATGCTAATGCAAGGTATCCGCGTTAGCCTTACAATCATATCGTTGAACTTACTGAATATATTTCGAGATCCGGACAAAAATTTACTCAGCGGAACTACTTAAAAAGTATTCCTGAGATCAGTTGAGATAGCAGTGGTGTTGACACGTCAATCCTGTCTTATCAGTTGCTAAATTTTTGCTTACTGCCTTCTATGTACCTAATTGCACCGATTCTAACCCGTAGCCACAAGGCAAAGCGACTTGCCCATGTTTCCCTCTGAAATTGCGTTATAACGGTGGAATCCGCTCCCTTTTGATTTTGCACATTTCTCATCTCAACTAACAGAGTGTGAGTCCGTTTGGGATGAGTGACCGACGATTGCGAATAGGTCGGAAATATCCACTATAGTGTGAGCGGTATTTGACTGGAGCCGATTCAACTATCACCAACAGAACGGAAAGCGGACAACGAGTTGGACGCATTGGAGCTGTAGTAGTAAATGTATGAAAGGGTTTTGACGGAATTCTGGCGCATCAGAGAAAGAACAGTACAAGCAGGTACGTTGTCAACTTGTTCACTTGACGATGTGACGCATACTTTGCCCATCAAAAACCGGAAATCCGACTAAAATAAGATCTTATCCAAGGTCAACACAGTCGTTTGTTTGAAGGAGTACAGCGTTTCCGAGGGGACAGGAGATTAGGATGGACAGGACGGGGAGGATCACTTACTTTGTTTAGAATGTTGGGGTCGGCGCCATGATCGAGGAGAACGTAGATGACCTGTGGATGGCCCTGTTGAGCAGCCAGATGTAGTGCAGTGGAACCCATTTGCGTAAGGGCATTCACATTACAGCCCTTACTGATTAAGAACTTGACCATGTTTATCTGTTAATGAAGATGACTTAAGTCAGTAAAGAGTTGTCTGCGAACGAGGAGACTTAATTACAAAACAATTTTGGCCACATTAAGACCCTCCGTTCAAGCCACAACACTTTTATTCTTATAAATGTGAAGAACAACCAGGAAAAATGATTGCTAGCAAATTGAATAATAAGTAGTAAATAATAAATAGTATAAGAGATACCTGGCCGAAGTGGCAGGCGGTGTGCAGGGGGGTATAGCCGGCCTTGGTCACTGGATCAAGGTCGGCGTCGGCGGCACAGAGCACTTCGGCGGCCTTGACGCTGTCCTCCTGTGCAGCTAGATGCATAGGAGTGAGTCCATTCTGAATAAACAAAAACGATAAGACCGCCGATTTCTTATACAATTTCGTTTTCTTAACAAGGAGTCAGATAATAACACTATAGAATAAAAACTGTATATTTTGATGCTCCGTTTTTCTGCTCCAAAGCGGTCGCTTATCAGCTATCAAAGTGCCGAGAGAAAACAAAGGTTCTGTTGCCAATGAGTCTCAACGTTTGCAGTGGACAGATGATATACTAGGTCAAAGACTCGTATTAAATTCCAGGGGTGCCCATTCCCGTACCCTAACTTGATCCCTTACGACAATCCTAGTTGTAACCACCTTAACCCTACCACCAGCCCGGAATCCCTGAAATTTAGTCTAAGGCAACCTGTAGTACGGGAAGTCCATACTCCTGTGTCCAAGAAAATACTCAGAGAATATATTATTGCGAAATCCGCCCTGAGGCTAAATAAAACGCGAGAGATTTTCCGTGAAAGCATATGACTGTCTTTTCCGTCTCTGCAATTTTTCTATTGCCATCTATGTGTTGGTCTTTTTATACGAGGTCAAGCAGATTGCGTTTTCCCTCAAAATTGTAGCGCTTTCAACTTAAGCAAGGATAGACTTGTGTGCTATCTCGTGGGACTTCTCAGTTAACACTGCCGACCAGGAAGACTAATACAAAATTCCTGCAACGTAAATCAAGCCAGACACACTATTCCTATGATTGATCAACGTGTACTGCAACGATTGAAAAAGCCAACCAGAAAGATGCCCCGGCACCTCGTTTAGGATTCCGACATATTCCACTGCATGATGTAAGCCAGTGGCTTCCAAGCATGGGTCAGAAAATAAATAACATGACGTTCTAGAAACTACTTGCCTTTCCGCTATCTGTTGCTGGAACTATTACCATAGACAATATGCTTGTCGATATAGAACACTAGAGGTCGCAAGGCCTCAGAGCATAGAACATTGATGACCTAGCGGTTCTATCAGTGAAAACAGTTTACAGGGTCTAGACGTAAGTTTGAAGGCAAATTCAACAGTTCTTTACGACTTTTAATGGACAATCAGTTTGTTAACTTCATTCACATGTCCGAAACATAATTTGCCTTCTGGCAGAAATATTGTCTTTCAGAGCATTTTTTGCAG
Source organism: Spirometra erinaceieuropaei (assembly GCA_902702965.1). NCBI lineage: Eukaryota > Metazoa > Platyhelminthes > Cestoda > Diphyllobothriidea > Diphyllobothriidae > Spirometra > Spirometra erinaceieuropaei. The sequence continues at coordinate 69,412 of CACRXP010000392.1, read as the reverse complement.
CCAACTATACAGAAGTGAATAAGGTGACTAACTTTGGCTCTGGCGTTAACGTTGGCCTTTGCGTCCAACAGAAGTTTGACAATTTCCACATTTCCTTCCAGTGCAGCCAGGTGTAATGGGGTGAATCCGTTCCGTGACTCCGCATTTGGATCTGCCTTAGCACGAAGAAGCATCCGCAATACCTCCACCTGACAACGATGAGAGGCCACGTGCAACGGCGTGTAACCGTTGGTTGCCTGCTGTCTTGTGGACGCCTAGAAGACAAACAATAATTGAAAAATTGCTGATAAGCTAAAAGTCAAACAAGCCTACTAAGCGGATATTTAAGTCCTATCTAATAAATAAGGTTTGGAGAAACACTTCAGGAATTCTGGAAGTTTATGGGACTGAAAAACATAGATTGTTAAAGCAAAACTACAGCGCATTCGTAAAACGATTCCCCGTTTGCGCATGGCCAGTGACCTCCTATGGTATCTTATACAATTTTTCTTATTATATTATGGGCAATCACAATTATGTAAGACCTAAGGGGATACCCAGCATTATGGTATCACACAAATGAACGGGCGAGGACTCTTTCGTGTCGGTTGGGCGGCAAGCATGTGATTGGCACCAAAGGAGTCTGGATGAAATGTCCCGTCAACCACTGATTCTACTCTCTCCTTTTGTCGAGTTGACCCTGCTTCGCAACTGATACACGATGCAAGAGGAGGAAGGAGTGAGATGAAAGC
>CACRXP010000392.1:13763-68418 GCA_902702965.1 Spirometra erinaceieuropaei | reverse complement strand
GCTTCAAACCATGGCTTGCCGGGGACAATTATGTGCATGGAATGCGGGAAACTGAGGCAAATGTCGGGTTAACCACTGTGTCCTAACTAACCCCCAGCAATCTTAATCTAGCCTTGCCGTTGCTGCCCAAGTATCTCTCAACATACCACGACTCAAGTACAACTCATCCGATAACTTTCCTTGGACCTCCGTGTACTACGAACAAAAAACTAACCGGGAGTACATAAAGCCAGCAAACCCTGGACTGAAAGGGAACCGGAAACGCAAAACTTACACCGTGCTCTATAAGCAGCTGCACAACAGATGCCGAACCGTAATGGGTAGCCAGATGAAGTGGAGTTAAGCCATTACGCCCAGGAATGTCCAACAGAGCTCGTGCCTCCAGCAGCATCCTTGCCGGCTTGATGCGCGAGTACTTGGCAGCCAAATGGAGGGGAGCGAATCCGGACTTGAAGAATGAAAGTAAAAAAGGCAAGTACCCTGAACTTAATAAGATCCGAGGGAATTTGGGCAGCAAGCCTGAATAAAAAGTCGTGTTAGTATTCAGATTCACTCATTGTTTGCTGGACCGCCCACGTCAGTGGGGCATGACGGGCGCGTAAGCAATTGGATTTGGAGCACCGCTGGCTCCGGAAATGGCTATTCCAGTGCCCTCTGCCCCTGCCAGTAACACCAGCAAATTACTGATTTCTGGTTGACGTGTGACCGTTTGCATGTGCATGTTGTATGGCAAAACCGAATCATGTCGACTCACTCCAGCAAACAACGTCCTCATCGGATAAACCCATTCTGAAGAAATGTTACAAGCAGTGGCAAAAGATACTAAATGGTCTATAATGGCTTATTTACAGGCACCGAGCAGCCAGATCCAGCTAAGAGGCATAGTGCCCGACCCTTCTTCCATTGCGGTAAATACAATTTATGACTTCTGTGCAAGTGTAGAGGAAGTGTGTAATGCAAAAGATATATTTTGTCATCCACATATGCCCCTAAGCTTGCCTTGGTCATAACATCAGGTTGGGCACCAGCATTGAGAAGGAGGAGAACAGCGTCCTCGTAGCCTCCCTTTGTGGAGACATGGAGGGGAGTATGTCCATCTTTTGTCGCTGCTTGAACATTGGCACCATGTTGCAGAAGGAGGCTGATCAACTCACAGCTACCCATCTGGGCTGCAATATGCAGACTCGTGTGATTGCCCTAAAAATAAGGCAGACTTCGGCCTCAGTTGCGTTTATTCAACGGCAGGACTCACGTCAAAAGTAAAACATTTCAGAATCATCATGCATATGCATATGTGAAGCTCAAACGGATAACAGGAAAACGGAAAACGAAACAAACTCGAGCTTTTGAGTCGACGATGGCCCCGTTTCTTAAGAGAATACGGACCACTTCGAGTCTGTTAGCCCTGCAAGCTAAATGAAGACTGGTTTCATCGTAACCATTGCGAGCGTTTGGATCCGCCGAATGCTGCAACAGCAGAACGACGATATTTACGTGTCCCATGAACGCAGCAACATGTAGAGGTGTGAGTCCCGACTTAACGTAAGACAAGAAAACAGAGGACTAAATAGCAATGATGTAATTCGAGAAAAGCCGTGTCACCGGCTAACAAAAAAATAATAATAATAAGATGACTAAAATTGAAAGTATGCCGCACACAGAAGCCAAAAATCAGACAATCATGTCTGTCCTTACCGCTGTATACTTAATACTGTGACAAAATTACATCTGCATAGAAGAGGTAGCTAGATAACTTTTACTAAGTAATACATTTGTCGATGTTCTTTAGAGCGGTGCAAGGACCGTGACGGTAAGGAATGTTCCCAAGTAAGCATAAGGGCGTCGAACAACAAAAATCGTAGGAGCGTTGTTCACCAATCGGGTTACATTGCAGAACATGCTTACTCCGTTTTTTCGTGGAGCTGCAATTTAAAGACCTGCAGGCAGTTGCATTCCTTCGGTGTCGTTATTTGTCACTATGCGACTGCCAGGGGCACTCTAGACTAGAGCTCTAAGGCAAAACGGAGTTAGTATGTTCATTACTATAATCCGGACAAGAAATGACCAGCACACGATAGTTACTAATTCCGACCGAAAACGACAAAAAAACAGGCAAACTACTTAATGGTAGAGCGCTGAAATCAACACTTAATGACCGGAGATTCTGAGGTCGAATGCCAGGTCATGAATGTCCAACGAGGGCTAATAAGCCGGAAAGGCCCATCCAGCTTCCCTTACCTTTGTCAGTATTGCTTCTGGGTAGGACTCTGATCAGTGTCAAAGCGTAACTCACGGAGGAAAGAAAAATAAACCAAGTGAGAAAGCGGGACAAACCTCGGTGGTCACATCCACTTGAGAGCCATGGAGGAGGAAGAGTTCCACAATCTTTAATCGATTCTTCTTACAGGCGACGTGTAAAGGAGTGAAACCATTCTGTATAGAAGAGGAACGGAAGGAGTTTATTCAGTGCATCGGCCTCATGTGCCATTACGTATTATTGTGATTATTACTAGTAGTTATAGGGGGGCCATGCCTTGTGTGATACCAAACACGTGTGTAACGTGACTGAGGAACACAGTTCCCAATTTGAAGCATTGGAAAATGCAGATGAAAGTAGGACAGACTAACTCCCGGGTTCTTAAACGGGATTCGACTCTAGCAAGTGATAGTCTAGAAAGCCAGAAGAGATGTATTTAAACAGTTGACTCCAGTTAACAGATAAGGTGGAATTCTTTATAAAAACATGGAATGGAATGTAGACGTTTATCACCCCCACAAAATAAAGAACAACGATTGAAATGTTAAGAAACCGACAAGGGCTTTCGCGTCTTGATTGCAACCGTTCTCCAGAAGAAGCTGGGCCGCTCGCAGACTACCGCAGTGGGCAGCCACGTGGAGTGGTGTTAAGTAGTCCACGGTGACACTGCCCGCATCGGCGTTGTGCATTAGCAGAAGTCGGACGCATTCTGGATGATCGCCTTGTGCTGACATGTGGAGCGGCGTCAGTCCATTCTGACGAGGAAAAAACATTTCGCTGGGACATTTAAAGTACTGTAAGTCTGTACATGCATATTGAAAACGCCAAATTATCAGCTTGTGGAAAGCTGACTCGAAGCCAGACATCGTTACTGGAAACAGGCGTTGGAATCAGTATGGTTTGATGTAGTGATAAAAGCTCTGACTTCCCAATTTCAACATTTTAATCAGTTTCTTTAGATCCTGAAAGTTTCAAAATTTTCACAACAGTGTCTTCCCTCTTGCATGAATCAATCGAAAAGACTTGCACATAATTTTAACATTTTACTTGACATATCTCCTTTAGCATTACCATATAGGGGCATAAAGTAAGTGAACTGGAGCGCTTTCCTGAGAAAAAGCTCAAAATCTCTTACTCCAACGAAAATTCAAAAAGGAAATTTGAGAGAATTTTCAAAGTGTTATCCAAAACAGGCCGTTTTTGAAAATTTCATATGGTATTTTCCCGGCACAGTTTTTAGCAGATGAAACCACTCAGGTCCAGTGAGTCCAAGTTATAAAAACCATTAGAAAACATTGGACAATCGCCACTTTTGAGCTCTCAACGTACCCTAGTCTTCGCGTCAACGTTGGCCCCAGCGGCAAGGAGTAATTGAAGAACACGTGCATGTCCCGATCTAGCGGAACAGTGAAGCGGAGTGAGGCCATCACGAGTGAAACATTCCAGTTGGGCCCCTGCCCGTAAGAGGTGTTCGACCACTGTCACGTTGCCCCATTTGCTGGCGACATGTAGCGGAGTGATGTTATTCTGTAGTCAGGAAGGAGAGGAGGACTCAAAAGGGAGTAAGCTATTAGATTTGCTATTGACATATGATGGCAGAAGGAAGAAAGTTCGATCCTGCTCAAGCCTTCCTCGCTGGAATAAATTAACTACTCGTCTGCTCTCCCAGGATGCGTTAAAATTAGTGGCTAGGACTATTACCAACCGGCGGGATAATTTGGATCTCTCTGAAATAAGGGTTCGATTGCAGGGGCTCTCTCTTACTAGAGTCTTCTGAGAAGTCGCATCGACGGTAGGCCAGGCATCATGCGGACTTTTCATGTGGGTTGGGGGACAGGTGCATGTGCGGCCATCGAGAGACCGGGTTTTTTGTCAGGTGAGCCACTACACCCACGCGCCTCTTCAGTCGTTTTAACCCTGATCTTTTGCTGCCACAAAGTCGGAGTGAGAACAGAGAGTGAGATAGATGCCGCGGACCTCCCTCATTAAATCGAAATCCCACGCAAGCCAGAACTGTGGTACCTACGTCGTGGTGGTTCTCGTCGTTCACAGTGGACAAAGTGCAGGCGGATAGCGGAGCCGAAGAAGAGGGGCAGGGTGCTCACAATTTGTGATAATCAAAATATTCAGTGATGACTTCCTATAGACATCAGTACCCAAGAAAAGTGAAGTATGCATACCGTCCGATAGCTTCGCTGAAAAGTTAACGCGAGTTTTTATTTCCTGAAAGAGACATATTGGCGTAACCAATTGACGGCGCCATAACATAGGTCATTTTCGAATGCAGTGCAAAAATAAGCGAATTCATGCAAAAAATCAGAAAGTATAATCTGGTAATGGAGAGGGGAAAATGCCAACTTAATTTCAAAGGCCAGCCAGGCTGGTAGTTGACTGACCGATGACGGAAAATACATACGAAATCAACAGCAGCTTCTGTTGCATTTATTGCAGTTTTCTTGAGCGATGATCACTTACCATTATGCGATCACTTGGTAGTTTTTTAGCTCGGAGACTCAAATAAAGGAAGTGCCTGTATCCCGTCCGATAAGCATGCGGGACTTTGTGTACGACACAAGCGTGACAAGTAAATCACCTATAAAGGGACAAGAGACCCAGGAAACGGCAAAAATCCCAAAGTTTACTGGAAACACCCACTGCCCAGGGCTTTTTACCAAGACCTGCAAATATTTCTGGAAGGTAGGATCAAAACGGTGTTGATTTAACAGAAGGATGCAAGATCCAGGGTAGGAATATTTACGAATCTGCAGACGCATGAGTGGTAGAATGCCCTTCTGTGGGGCATGAAGGCAGTTGGATACAACTGTAACACACAACGAAGCAGATACGATGGGTCACAGAAGAGCAGAATAAAAATCTGTCTAAAGATGTTGGTTTACGAAGGAGACTTCGATGTACATAAAAAGGAGTCAGAAACTTAAGGCCGGAATTCATCTCGAAGCACATGCTTCGTTGAACTGATTTAACAGTTTTGACTTGGTTTTTCAGCCAGGCACTGGATTTGTAATAGTAAACGAAATCCCACAGACTCTTACGTGTTACGTATATTTGTAAAAATATTAGAAAACGGGTATCAAAAAAGAAAATACGTAAAGATAGCCTGTATTTTGATAATACCAGACTATATTTTCTTATTTACTGGCACGTATTTTTCAGAAGAAAAAGGGGCGACAAAATTTCTTTAATCCTCTGTAAATTGTGACATCGTTTCTACAAATTTTCTGACGAGAGTAAATGGTCGCGAGCAAAACGTTAGGGTAAAGGAGAAAATTCATTTGGCGACGGAGCATCGTGTCACGTCTACATGCACGATACATGGATCGTCAAATCATTTAATCGTTCGCATCGTAGGAAAGCCAAACCTGGAGACGATCCAGCTAGCTTGTTTTCGTTAATTTAACCCGCAATAAGCACAAGGGTGACGCAACTACAACTACCTCCCTACCATCTCTTCCCCTCATATCTGCCGTCGGCTAGTGAGTAATGCTCACTCAGTCGAACGCAAGCCTTCACGACTGCAGATTCAGTGCAATGATGAGAGCCGTCGTAATCTCTAGCTCAGACAACGGAGGCATGCAAGTTAAGTAGGGCAAGAGAAGGGAGATGGAAGCAGTAGCCGTGCATTGTCGAGAAGTCTGCCTATCTTACGGATGCAGTGTTTCGTTCTGACCACTGAATTAGAAATTTCACCCGCTCAGTATCTTGAGATCCAACTTTGCTAGGTATCTGCAGGAGGAACGTAGATGTTTTTGTGGTCAAAGTCAACTTGTGCGATATAAAAAGCTCGTCTTATAGTGGAGGAGTGTGAACTAATCCATCCCGTTGTGCCTTGGAGCATCTCTCGACCCCCCTCCCCCGGCAACCGCACAGAGAGGCTTAATATAAGCAGAATAACATTGCCGACAATGGCAAGGGAAACTAAAATAGCCCTTTCTGACTTGCTAGCCCGAGTGAGTACCGTTACGCGACCGATACACATGCCTACGCAATTGTTCATATACCGGATAGTAGGTGACAGAACAGAGAACTCGGGGCTCCATGGTTAGAGCGATGGACTTTTAACCAAGAAGTCGCGAGTTAGAGATTCGGGAGTTGCATACTGTTGGATTGGGTTTGGCTGGCTGATAACGACTAACAAGCTAGAAATGGCCATTCGAGTCTCCCTTGTCTTTGTCGAAAATGCCAAGTCCGTCTAAGGCGTGGGCTCTCTTTTCGTTGAAGCTCTTATCCTGCCACTTATCTCCCCCTTAACAATGAAGCATTTGCTGGTCCTTACGTTGAGCAGTGTAACACGAGTCAACGTCAACTTGGCTACAGAACGGGAAGAAACGTCTAGAAAAACTTTCTCCCACCTTTGAGTTCGAGCAGTCATAGACTGGAGCTTTTGAGACCGTTAATTGCAGCTTTCGCCGTGTAACATAGTTTTCTCCACGTTCATCCAGCTCTTGATTAAGAGCATGTTTTACGTCGTTGGATTTTAATACCAGTGCGGTGTTGAATGTATCCCTAGAACCGCTTAAGAATGTCAAGGTATCACTGGTAATACAGGTGGCCTAATGCTAGATTTCAGGATGGGCACCTCTAACCTTGTCCTAACCAAAACCTTAGCCAGAACGCTACCTCAACCTTAGCCAGAACCCTACCTCAACCTTAACCACCCCTCTTGAATCTAGCACAAGCTTGCCTGTAATACAGGGGTACCTGCTTCCGTGTCCCATAAGTGTGACAGATAAATAATGTCACAGCAAATATTTCACTGGCGACAATTTTCATATAAATTCGTATTGACTCAACTGAGAAAAATTCGACGCTTCGGTGGTATTCGAACCTACGGCAGCAAGGGAAATGCTTTGGTACAGCCAACGCTCTGAGTACCTAAGCCACGAAGCACCACCGGAGGACGCGAGTTTAGTCAAATTTGTATAAATGATCAAGAGGAAACGCGGAAAATCACCGCTAATTCACCACTCTTTCTAGGAGAATTGCTAATCCCAGTTTAAAGAGTTATCACCCTCTTGCTCTGGAATCTATGAATCCGTTCAGATAGTCATTAATATTTGGACACTGCAGCCAATGGTTGCAGGTGATTTGACTGTCAGACATAACGGAACAGATGGGTGGCTCTACGTAGTTGTGAGAATCAGACAGACCCCAGTTCCCTTCACTGAGACACTACTGCCAACCTCGACGATGGTTTTAAGTTCAGATTGCAGAGTTAAATATCCGAGACTGCGCCTTAGCTGTAAATGAACTCCAGCATGAAGATCTTACACAATTTACCAGTTGATTCTGAGTGCGAAAAATACCCCAAACTTGATTTAATACTGAGAAAAATTGTTTTGGGACAAAGTGGTTCTGTCTTATAATGCCAGAATCAGGTTTTTTTTAACCATTACATATTTTTTCAAACACGTCTCTATTTTGCGAGCATACTTGTTCATCTGCATTCAACCGAAATAGTTCAAGGGCAGAAGAATCGCTGTGAACTTAGTTTCTTTGTTTAACATCTTCGAACATGCTTTTCTAATCCTGCACGGCAGTGCAGACTGACATTTCATAGATGGCATCTTGCAGTATTTCACCTAAAGACCCAAGATGAACCAATAACACGGGAATGGTGGTCAATTAAGTGAGCACAAAACTGAAGATGATTTTTAAAATTTAATTGACTTCAGTGTGGTTGCTTTTCAACGTCTGTAAAAACCTTAAAACTGCATCAAAATTGACTGGATTCGTGGGCTAGATGGCAATTAAGTACGATCAGTATGAAATATTGATAATTCTTAGGGGTCGGTTCATGAAATCTCGTGAAGAAATGTCCAGAAATGACAAAAATACTCGTGTCAATTACGGTCACAATGAATGAACCAGATAAGCAGATGATTTCTTTCCCGAAAACGGTTAAATCTGAATTTGCAAATTCTCATGCTGAACGCAAACTCACTACTTTGTCGACGACGCTTTCAATAAGTCAATGCTCAACCAGAGCAGAGTAAGTTTGATATGACCAATTTTAGTCAATTACTGAAATTAACCCTGATGGGACTAATAAGATCGAGTGCTAAATCTTATGTAAAGATTCGAATTAACTCTGACCAACTCCAATATGTAGATTACGTCTTAAGTCCTAATAAGTCGATCACAGTTCGCATTTTGCACAGAATTTTATTTTATGCTCCCAGCACAGATACTAGCTATGAGTCTAGGCTCGTGTTCCAACGATTTTCTGTCACACACGACGCAAACGCCAGAGTCCTAGCAAATCAGTGGGCCCTCCAGAGTTCCACATTCTACTTATGGTATAAATCTTACTTTCACGATGAACATTATAATTTTGCTACACAGTATTTAACGTTAGTTTTATGCCAATAAATATGCTAAGATATGATGAGACAAGGTTATGTGCAAAATTCATGCTAACGCTAACTAGGTAGATGCGAAGGTGTTGCCTGCCCATGAAGTCGATTGAAGTTAAGTCTTGTCACAGTAAACTTTAGACCGGCACCAGAAGATTTGCGGAGGAAAAATTCGAAAGACCTGCCGATGAGCCTAACCCTGCGAAGGTGCACATATAGCTATCGAATGCCGTTGAAAGACCTAAGGTTTTTAGTTAGTCCGAATCTAAGGAGAAAATGAATGACATTTGTGTGCAAAACATAGAACAATGCTTATTCAGGAAATCGGGCCATCCTCACTATTTCAAGCAGATTTAGCCCGATTCTTGTTAACTTCTGGCTCTGTTCTTTTTCCAGAGGATAAAGAACATCCTATGCAGCAGTGCGACTTATACCTAAACCTTTCGCTAAAAATGTCATCAGAAGGCTGGGGACATATCGTCACATCTTCTGGGGCTTTTATACTAGTCACTGGACAATTGAGCATGCGACAGAAATGTTAACGAGTTTCTAAAGGCGACAATGCTCCCTCTCTTTCAACGTGTTTCTGAGATGTGCTGCATCCAACAAATAATTTTGATAATTCCCAGCCGGATGCTGAAGATCAAGAACCTTCTATTTAGGCTTTAGTTAAACATTTTCTTTGTCAAATCACACTTTCCTGTCATTCGAATAAGACGTTATTAAAACAAGACATTTTTCAGTCAAATCCGGTATAAAGTGATTTTAGCAAGCTCCTACAAAAACAAGTGATAAATGTTCTCGCCGGACGAAAAATACGCAGCAGTGACTAGGATGTCCAATTCAAGAGCTTGCGTGAAAAGCTTAACATCAGTGTGTTATATGAGAAATTTCCATAATTTCCATGTATTCTTGACTAACCTATCTAGCTAGAAAGTGGGACGCTAGACCTATATTACCTTCTCACAGAGCGACAACTAATGAGAGACTGTGCTTAGAGTCTGGCTGCAAAAATGCTAACAGACACACATAAGTCCGTTATTATAAAAAACAGTCGTTCAGAAATTTTGCTACTTCATAGAGAGAATGATTGAAAAACCCAAAGAAGATAATGTGTCAACTTTAGCAGGAGAAAAAAACTGGCTTGTTGTTTTTAAATAAACAAACATAAATAAGTAAGCGAAGAACGGAGATGTGTTGAAAAAAAGCATGTGATTCCGATAAAAGCAATTTCAGCGATCTCGAAAGAACAAGAGCTTTGAAATCGTTGCGAACTTTCACACTATTTTTTGCTTTATGATAATAACCAAGTAAAAGACAAAAAACTAGGAATTTCCGGTTCCACCGTTTTGGACAATATTCTGCCTTAGACGTAAAATATTGCTTGCAATCGTGTTCAGAACTTCAGTTAACTATAAGTTGCGGTCAGACCTGAAATGTCCTTCTCCAAAAACGGCATTCCATGCTCGCTCAGAATCTTCCTAAGAAAGTAGAAATCAAAACAATGGCTCCTATTCCAGTCTACAAATGCTAGCTGTTAGTTTAGATTAATTTGAGGAAACCACATCAGGGCAGAAAAAATTAAAAATTAAAGACGGCATTGGGTGGTATCCAGTAAACAAATTTTACAGTTTCGTCCATGAGAGAGCGGGCTGTATGCAAAAGGTTTGTATTAGTCTCTATTTCCTCGCTAACCGTAGCAATCTCTAATAGTTAGGTAGACGAAACTGTTATAATCATATTGGTTCGTTCCGGCCTTCATTACAGATTGCAGCACTGAATCAGTCCATATAAGATCATTCTAAATATTTAAATTCTTTCGGTTCCAAAAAAACAAAAAAACCGAATTAAGATAAAAATGGGGAAAATCACTGAAAAGGCACTGCTATGACCTAGCAGTTGGATTCGGTGATTTTAACCTTCATTGTAAACATCAGAGAAGTGGTTCCAGACAATGCTATCTACCACTATTACGTAACGGCAGAAACATTTTTTCGCTCGTGTCAAAAAAGGAATTAAAGCTTCTCAACTTCCGACCCTTTTGACTAGAGAGTTAACGCTAGTCAATATCCTTACAATTCGAGGCACCAAAAGATATCCAAAAAGTGTTATCAACAACACAGTAAGAGTACAAATCCACATTTCAATCTTATTTTGTCATAGTAGGTCAGCAATACCGAGCACAGAACTGGTAGAACTCGAACTCGGCTAATAAATGGACAGTCGGTCTACTATTAGGCCAATGGTGCGCCTAATGTTGACTGTTATCTAAAAAAACAAAAGTCACCCCGGAGCAGCGCTTACAGATTTACTTTAGCTGATGGACGCAATAACATCTAGTCCACATTTTAACGCAGGCACTGTAAGGCTATCTTTGACCAAAAAGGTAACGAGGCGATGGAGACGGGGTGGAAGTTATCATTTGATCCCAATTTTCTGACTGTTAATACTAGAAATTACAAGCGTTATCAATCGGACTCTGAGTACAACAGTAAAATCGATTATAAGATGAGAATTATAGAGCGAGGTACCGAGATCAAACACATGAATGGACAGAACAAAGGCGTTGGCACAGCAGGTCCATGCCCTATGGGTAATGATTATTGCGTTTGTCGATATGGGAGGCAAAAGCAAAAACTGGCGACCTAAAAAAAACTTTTCGAGCTAGTAGTGACCTGGACATAGCAAACAGGAAAATAACATTAGGCAGGCTTATGTCTGGATGGGTGCAGAACTTTCTAAGTACCCTATCCGTTATGACACTTTCTTTATTGGGGACGGCTGACTGGACACATTTTAGAAGCGATATGGCAAGCAGTAAGAAAACGGTAGCGTTTGGCTTTAGCTAAATGAGAGCTACTAAATAAGAAAGACCATCATCTTTGTTCCACTCACGGGAATCATTAAGTGGTTCGCGAATATGAATTGAACATGAATACCTTGACTCGTGTACAGTTTCCATGAATAAAGGCTGACCCACACGTCGTTTTATCATTCAAAATTGATAACTTCTTTGCCAATCAATGTTTACATTGTCATATTAGATTTTGAAAATCGTTTCCTGAAAGTTTTTTTAGAAAACTATACGACGGGGCAACTCGCAAAAGTCAAGTGAATCTCAATTCGAAAAGCAGCGTCCTATCGCCTTAACTTGAGCCATTTCCATGTTAGAAATCCGTCCACATAATTAACAATATGCTCCTTGGTTTAGCAACAGGAATCTATAATTGATTTACGAGTTAGAGATCACATTTATGATGTGGACAGAGAAATATTGGACGCGTGCAGCAGTGCATTCATAAAGAACCAGGAGTGCCCATTCAAGGACGTTTTTTGGGCTTGGAACCACCATGGACCGCTCTTTATTGAGGTCCCAGTTTGATGCGGTGGAACATCCGAATCAACGACTGGACCTTAAGTTTTGAGGACGAAAGTGGTAATGCAGTTATGATGACCAGCGAAGAATGCCAAACAACATCGGCAACTTTAATGCATCCCATAGAAGAAGACCGAGCCAAATATAGTGACAGCAAGCAGCGACAACTGACCACACGGCCAGAGCCACAGTGCTGATACATCGCCAAAGAAAGAACAAGTTCTTGAAATCGAGAGTCCCATTGGAGACCAAGTTTGATAGAATTAGCAGCACCGGACCGTTAATCTGGGCAATTTGAAGAATTGTGTAAACATAAGTCAGTTCAGGACCATCCAGTGACTCATTTACAATATTGGGAAATAATTTTAAGTACGGAGCCATACGCGCTAAGGGCCGTTATGAGAACGGCGGCCAAAAGAGTCCATAATCATAAAGCGGAAAATAGGCGTCATTTTATGACATCAATTTCGTAACAAAAGTAAAAATCTCCCCCTTTCCTATAAATTAAATTATAAACTGCGCAAGAAGGTGAGGAACAAAAAGTGGATTTACTTTTTATGATAAAACCATCAATGGGTCACCTCATACTGCATTTTCCTTCACACATAGAGCCTGTTGATCTTACGACCCACAGTAGATCGTTTGAAAAAGGTTAAGGGATGATGAAAGGGAAGAGCGTGAGACGTATAAAGATGTTCCTCTTATGTTGCCTTACCTTGGCCTGGAAGTTGACGTTCGCACCACGGTTAAGTAGCAAATCGACCATCGCGACGTTGCCATAATGAGCAGCAATATGCAGAGCTGTGAATCCACTCTAAAATGGGGCAATATTAAGGAGAGATACGTTTGTACCAACAACGTGCTGGGATTGCACAAGAGTCTTGTCAGGCTAGGACGCTCCCAGTACTAAAGTTAAACAAAGCAGTTGAAGTAGACATATTTTTAATGTCTTATTTGCTATTAGCTGACGAAAGCACACTGCGTTAAGGGACGCAAGGACCACAGCACATGTTAACATACCTGACAAATGAAGCTATACAGAAGCATAATGCGCTCTATAAACAAGATCCAGATTAAGAAAGTTTGATAAATTTCGATTTAGATGCCACGTAAAAATTTCTCAAGGACAAACGGAAGCATAGGCAGCCAATGTCGAGGGGATGACAAAATGCGATTGACGCGCATAGGCGCAGCCTTAGGTCAACTACAGAACCACGTGTTCTACATAGTCAAATAGTTAACTGTCGTCGTACATGATCCAGAAGTCTGACGACGAGCTGGTAAACCAGTCTCGATAGTTTATGCAAAAAGGTTATTTTGTACTCAAAAGACTCACCTCGAGTACGGCTCGGGTTTTCCCGAAGAACCTCTTATTTTCTCAAATATATATAGTCATTTATTCTTAACTATCTCCCCTGAAAAGTGAAGCCGATCGCTGTTTTTCTATTCACCTGAATAAATACTCCATCTTAGTCGATATGGTCTGGCAAGTTGTGAAGAACTGAAAATGTTGTTCCAGGCTCTATCTGAGTACTATCGGCGAGAATTGGGTGCCCTGTTTGCGCTTATGACAACAAGTTTTGATTAAAGATATGACCGCCTGAAGATGGCATAAACATTCCCAAAATATATACTGCCTTGAATTTATGCGTCGCTGTCAATCGGTTTTTACTGCTACTTGCTGCTTAACACTTTGTCATTAAGTCGTGATTCTTATCATATGTGGGGCTTATTGTCTCTAAGAGATGCACGCCGGTGTGTGCCTCTTTCTGTTCGGGCATGCATATACAGAAACACTAACCCTAGGTATGAATGAATGAGAAAGGAACACGGTCCTTAGGGAGATTTTTTACACAACCGACATTATATATTCGCACTTGAGAGCCAAGTCAGATTTTAAGAACATGGCAAACAATGCCCCTTACTCGACCCTTGGTCATACTTTCTTCCGTGAAAAATTGCTGAGCCTCGCAGATCAAAAGTTAGTTGCTGGTTCGTGACCGAAATAGGGTTTGAGATTTCGGCCGTCGTCTGCTTAGTGTCACGTAAGGCTAACCACAAAGGGTGTTCTTAAAGAGAGGGGCTTCATAATAATTATTCAGACTGCGCAAACCCAACCAACCGAAATTAAATAATGTGCCTGGACTTATGAACTGTTATCCGGCATAATGCACGGAAAACGCTCTAGAAGCGGGGCTTGGAAACGGACATATAAAACTAAAGTGCAAGATAATTCATTAATTGTGACGCTTTGCCTTCCAACTGGACCGATTACCAGCCACATGCGCTAATCTAGGTTAAAAAAGCAATTATGCTTATCTGATATTTGGAGCTTGACGAGGACTAAAAAGCACTCAAACATAAGACAACTATGCGTTTTCTTGAGCTTACATACCTTAGAACACAATTAAAAGTGTAGAAGATTTAATCATTGGTATGTTTCATAAGTCGTATCATATGCTTTTGCGTACAAGCATGATTAACAAAATAGCTGGTATTTAGCTTGTTGGAGCCAATTTCGTAACTGTATTCATGTAACCGTGAACTCAGGACTTAGTAGAAGAAATAAGAGTTAAGTTACATATTTCATAAAACCCAAAACCCCAAAAAATTAAGATTTCGTAAAATATAATATCGTTTTTAGGTGCACTTAATCTAACAAACCAATTTCCCGTAAAGAAACTAAGAAGAAGGACGTTTACACACACACCCCATAGAAACCCTGACTGATCTTTAAAAACACATAAATATAATGGAAATATTCATGCGAGATTCCAGTAGGAATTATTTCGTTATTGGGTCTAGAATAATCCGACAGAACTAGCCCCACTCCAAAGCCAGTGTGCCGAAATGTTTCACGTTAATCGGCATTGCTACTCCACCTAAGTGTCATCGGAAGCTATAGGATGTAGGACCCCCAACTAACCTGAGCTACCCTGATGACCACGTCGTACGTTGGGTGGTGGTAGAGGGGGTTTTACGAGTGGGCAGCACATAGGACGGAGAGCATGAAGACACAGAAAATAGATAAATTACTGCCGAATGTCTTATCGCACGCCGTCAATTAGTAACGAAAGTGAACGCGATGATTAAAGAATAAACAAAAAGCAATTTTCAAAAGTAACGGACTTCGAATGAAGAGCCGCCGGTAAGTTTACATTTATTCAGGAAGATAAGGGAATTTCAAGCAATGGGAACGGTGAATAATAAGTGATGTTTGCAGTCACACTGAATTTTAGAGTATATTTTTAGAGTTGTCATCTACTTGGGGGGCTCACACCCTATCGTTACCATGCTTACCTCAAAAAAGTTTGCGGGGGAATTTCAGCTAAAGTTGTTAGTTTCGGCGTTTTCTTATCAAGGGTAAAGGAAGGAGAAACGCGGTACTGACGAAGTTAGGCGAAGAGAGTAAACATACCCGATGACAAGAGCAGTTTATTGCGATAAACGTGTTAGAATGTGAGGTTAGCAACTCGTTTTCTCGGAAATTCGCTTCACTCATGAAACTCAAAACATTTGGCCTAAGAGCGCTTCAAAAACAAAAACCATAAAAGCAAAATTTGGCTTTTTAGATCAAACACTTATCTTGAGCTGAGCGTACACAAAAAACAAAGGATGGAATTGAATTTTGCGCTTACACATCAACACTACAAATTTTGAAAAACCGTTAAGCGTTTATTAAGCGTTTATTATTAAGGCAAGTACTTCATTATGGAAGATGACTTGAGGGAAGAACTGAACTTTCGCTGGCATGATCCACTAGGGTTTGAGTAAAACCTTCCACAATCCTACAGCAAGGAGGATTGCATCCTGAGGCCTAGGTTCACACAAACTGGGAGTCAATAAAAACCATAGAGTAAATAAACATACACGACCAGCCGTGCATGCGCAAGCTATTTATTTTGCCCATCTCGGCTGAACACAATTTAGCATAGTTCGAAATTTCAAAGGTCAAAATCAGTATGTAACTGCTAAAAATTGTGAAATGAAAAACATAAGTCAATAAAAAAGCAGATAACATCAGCGAAGAAAGTTAGAACAGCAGAATTAATGCATTGAGAAGTGTCAAAGACAGTCGTTTCTAAGTGGGTAGAGAAGGCAAATTGCAACGGACCGACAACGCTGATCTGAGCTTTTCCCTGTTCTCTCAAATAAAATCTGCAGTTCCTGACAGAGCAGGGAAATCGATAACCTACTAAAAAGGAAGTCAGTTTGGCAGGAGTGCTTATAGACGCACATGTCACCATCTTTGACGCAGAATGGAGTTTCACCTACGACCTGCCCGCACGTAAAATGTGACCGTACAAAAAGAGGCAATGATATTTTACCTTAAACTGGCAAACGACTGGATTATTCCCCCAATCCTCGTGCCAGCTAAAAGGCATCGACATCAGCTAATTAATAATAGGCAGGACCAGAACGCAAAAACAGTGTTACAAGAGAGGGAAACTTGACTCGTCAAAGGCAAAACGACAATAAAGAGGTTGATCCCTAAAAACCAAGTTTAAATCGAATGAGAGTATAATGATCGGGGAAAGGCTTTAAGAGCATGCTTAAAACGTCAATAATTATCAATCCTTTCAAAATGTGCAGTGTATTCCGTCTAAATTTTCTAAACAATACAGACATTTGAAGTCATAAACTCCCTTCTCGATTACCTACTAAAGAGATCACAAAGAACGATTAAACCTGCAATCTTCGAACTTTAGAAGATGCCAATAAAAAAATCGGCCGAATGCTTACAAATAGAGCCCATAAGTATTAATTCGGTGAAATCGTAGCCGCCATTTTTTTCAAGCACTAAATACGTCATTAATAACCATAAATTTCTGTGAATTCAGGTTTCAGTTTTTGACATTTCGTAATGTTTGCACGTAAAAGCAAAAAACCTGTTAGTAAAATCCCGTACTTGTGTGAGAAATGTTTGAATATACCGTGGATATAATATATCATGAAATGATGACCAAAATTCTGAAATGCGTTTTAATTCCAAAAGATTACTTTAGTAGGGTTGCATTATCATCTATCGTGTCGCATTATGTTAAGTTATTCTGGTCATTTCAGAAGGCCAGCTTTCGAAGGAGCTTCTTAGCGACCGCTGGCATAAACTATATTCCGCAGTCAATTCAATTATATTGTATAAAAACCATATACAAAAATATTCTTTATTTTACTTACTCGGTAGCAAATTACGTCTTCTTCAAATTTTATACTTGAAGAAAGAGTTTCTTGCAGAACACATTTTGAATTGTTGAATAATTTTGTACCCAACGTGCCGGTATACCTGCATTCAGGGTTTCCAAACTACAAGCTATCTACATTTCCTGCAAGAAAAATCATTTGTATCTATAAGCTATTACGACGAGGGTATATAAGGCTTATAAAATTTTGCAAGGGATGTGAACAGTCCCATTCATTTTAGTGGCGGCATTAATAAATGTGCTGACGCGATGCTGTACGATTGGGCACTTCACGGCCTTAAATATTTCATAATTATAAACTTTCTGAAAAGAGAAAGATACTCATTCTCCAAACATAAAATATGAAGAAGACGCAATTTTCTACAAAATGAGCAAAAGCAAGAATATGTTTGTGCATTTTTCTGTAAAATATATTTGAATTTATAAGGGCACCGATAGTCATTGAGAACATTTTCTGTAATTAATTTTTTGTGGAATGTAGTTTATGCAGGCGGTCAATAAGGACCTCTTTCAAAAGCTTACATTCTCCTGCGATTGGATCATCTTGGTATTATGCCACATGTTAATATATATATATGTGATTTTTAAAATAAAAAATTTGCTTCAGAATTTCATGCAATGCAACGAAAGAAATTTGAGTGAGAAGTATGTCATATATTTAGTATGGCTGTTTGTGTTTATTGAATTGATTTACGGCGCAGAGAGCTACTTACTGAAGAGGGATTCATTTTAACTCAGTTTTATCAAAGGGAAATAGGTCAGGTTTTAGTTAAATCTGACCTTTCTTAATATCCAGATGATTTCCTATGCTGCTGAAATTCGCAGATTAAAACCCTTATGCTAAACAAAGATATATATTAACAGGAAAAATACGAAATAAATCCCTTCAGGAAAAGAAAAATTCCATTTTGCTTCCATAATCATCAGGTAAGAGCAGATAAGTGAAATTGCATTGTTTAAAAAAGTGGCGAATTCAGCTTGTAAAATTCTCTTTTGTGAACTTTTGGCGTCTAGCGCTTTAAAACTCAGAAATGAACTTGTCTGGCAGTAGTCTGTTTTACCACACCGCGAATTACTAGGGGTAAACAAATATATATTAAGTACCCGAGACATCCTGTCATTTTTCTGTGTCAAGCCGTGCAACAAAGATGTACAGAAAACATCGATCAGCAGTGAACAAAAAAGGATACGGAAATTAGCAACAAAAAATTTGTCAAGTAAGTCGTTTGCAAGTATTTTCAATATTGCTAAGGTCAATCAGTGGTGAATAATTAATGACAGAACAGTGCCCAGAAATAAGCGGAATGGACCAAAATGGTTCATAATTAAGCAAGACGACGATTTTATTCGTCGTACACTAAAAAAGTCATTATATGTCCATTATGAGCATTCCCAGAGAACACAATTAGTGAGCGGATGAAGGAATTTGGACTTTCTCGACAAAAATACCATGATCAAGCCGCTTTGGTGGCAAACGTATTAGAGCAAGTTGTTTATTTGTTAAGAAATATATTGATTACTGGTCCTCATTTTGGGGAAGCATTTACTTCTGCGATGAAGTCTTATTTTCAGACAGCCCTACGAAGTCGACTCACGCCTTTGGAGAGAACATTCCAAAACGGCATACTGCGCCGATGAAAACCTTCAAGAAATGTGGACAGTTACTGCTTTGGACTACTACTAGATTCGAAGAGCGGCCAGTCTAACGGTCGACTACGGACAACATTACCAGCAAGGTGTTCATAAACATCTTGAAAGATGTTTTCGATTAAAATGACATCCACCGACGCCGATTGGATACCGTAATTTTTCACGACAACGCTCCTGTCCCTCATTTTAAAAAAGTATAAATCTGATAACGCTTGCAACCGTAATCTGACTTTTTAGACAACAGGTAGCCTCTCCGCGTATGGCCTTCGGTCGATTTTATCTTTCGCAACAGCAAGGATCTCAGTCCTATCAAGAATCTCTTCACGCTTATCAAAAGATATCGACAAATAGCAAAGAAGGCACCTTCAACGCAAGACAAACTTCCTTCAAGTGCACAATCTAAAGAAGACGTAATATCCTGCCGAATGAGTAAAAGAATAAATATTGTTATGCGTGTTTTCTAGGGAATATATTTAAATTTATAAGGGCATCGAAAATCAACGAGAAACAGTCATGCAAGAAGTAGTCATTCTGTACAGACTGTTTTTGCAGGCGGCCGAAAAAAAGGTTGGTTCAAAACATGGCGTCCCGAAGTTACTGAAAAACCTTTGGGATTATGCTGCGCGGTGACTACTATTGCTACCCTACTTAAGTCATCTTTTCGAGTCGAAAGTACATTTCAGAATTTCGGCTAAAATTGCATGAGTTAGCACATCAAATGTAGGTTTTTAATTCTCTTATTAGCATAGATAGTGGGTCGACGCGTTGGTTGCGATTTCCGAGTGATTAGCAATCATTCATAAATTTCGAAACCTTTTATGATTTAGGTAACCTACTGTATATACACATGTAATGATAAGGAAACGCTCACCGATAGTGTTACGGAACTCACTCGTCCCGTTGCGCCTTAGGGCTCTGTCTCGAGCCCAACTAGCAGTCGCACAGCGGCGCATGAAATGTAGGCAGTATGCTATTGCCGACAAAGACAAGGGAGACTGGGATGGCCATTTCTGGCTCATTGACCGTCGTCAGCCAGTCATGAGTTAGCCAACCTATTGTACATCATGTATTTACTCAGGAATGTTCGGACACCGATCCACTGGTTTCGCTAGGCAAACAAACTTCGTATGGCTGATAGGGGTCACGAACAGTAAACCGATTCCCAGGCCGAAGTCGGCCAAGGCAGAGTCTGAGGAGTAGATTGATACAGAACTGTTTCGGACTTGTTTTCGTTTATTCTGCCAACCATAACCCTCACCAACGACTGGCGTCGGAAAGACAAACATGCGCATACACACTTTGCGCAGCTGATCCACCACCGAGGTCTACCAAATGAGTCACAAACACTTGAACCACTGTTCATTAGTACCTCGCATATGCTATCATAGCTTGGCCGACTTCGGCCTGGTAGTCGGTCGCCTGTTCGTGACCCCTATCACCTATAAGAAGCTTGTTTGCTTCAGGAAGCCAATGGAATGGTGTACGTCCATTCCTGATTAAATATACACATATATAGATGAGATGATACCGACCCAAACGGGGGAGACTGGAATGGCCATTTCTGGTTTATTAGTCATCGTCAGCCAGTCATACCCAACCCCTGGGTGTGGAACACCTGACACCCAAACTCACGATCTGTTAGTTAGTAGTCCAACGCCTCTAATTAAGTTCAGGAAATGAGAATTAACCTATAAGACATTTCCCAGGCTCTGACAAAGGCTCTTAACACGGCAAATCGCGATGGGCTCTGTAAAATCATGCCGAAATTCGGATGTCTTGAGCGATTCACTAAAATAAAAAGACAACATCACGACGGGACGATTGATCGCGTCACCGACAACAGAGCTATCTTTGAAGCATTCGCGGTGACCAATGTGGTGAAATAGAGCTGTGTACTCGTTCCCACCCGTTTAACCTCGTGTCCTCTGTTATGCTGATTGACATATACCGCGAGGAACAGCCGGAGATCTGCATCGACTACCGAAATGGCGGGAACTGAGACTGGCGTACAGTAGACTCCTTTTGTTAGTTCACAACGATAAACTGAGGTTTTACATATTTCTTTCAAGTACAATAAACAGTTTTGTAGTTGATTTAAATAATTCCTGAAACTGCAGAACACTTTGTGTTTGCTTGATTAAGACAACTTAGTTAGTGTTCACTAAACACCCTTATATACAACAGCCGTCCATTAATTCTTCGTAAAATGACAAGACGGAAAAGTACGAATATAAAAAGGACGACGTTTGTTCTTATTAGGTGTGTAAACTACAAAAGTAATCGTTCTCGAGGGTCAATGAACGAATGCTATCGGTTAAGAACGTTCGAAGTACAGGCACTTTACAACTAGGTAACAGGAATTCTCGTCACTTAAAACTGGAAGTTATGAAGAAGCAGAATTCTCCTTATAACATTTCATCATCGTGCAAATAATAACGTGCACTGTTATATGGTTTTGCACGATTATCTGATCAGGAGAACCGTTTACAAAGTCATTGTTTTCGAAACTTCATAGTACCCACCTTACGTCTAGGGCATCTATAAACAGTCTCAATGATTAAAAATAGGCAACCAACTCCTTCATAATATTCTCACTTTTATTCCTTTCATATTATTAAGACACAGATGTCCTGTCAAAGGGACCTTTTTAAGTGTTTTGTTAATGTTACACCCCTTTCCCGATTGAACAAACCGGTCCCGAAACTGTGCGTCAATGCTTTTGAAAATTGGCAACTGGAACTCTCGACTAAAGCCTCTCTTTCGTCTGTTTATTATTATCATTATTTGCTGAACTTTCATTGTAAAATGTTAAACTTTCGGCGTCCAATTGCTTAACATTAAGGTGATAACTTCAGCTTTCGAGAAACGTGACATGAATTTTACATTACTTTGATGCCTTGATGTGTAACTGAAAACTATGACAATTCCCGGACAAATCGAACCGACGTTGTGAGTGGTCTTAACATGCCTGATTACCGCTGGGCCGTAAAGGCTTTCTCTGGCCGCTGGGGTGCTTCAAAAGCTCGAAGAGGTGCGCAACACATAAAACCAGGCCTTCGAGACTAGTTTATATCAGCTGAAGTCCCTGCGAGATAGCGGACTCCGGCCCACTTTTAAGGATTCTGAACAAGCTTATCGAATCGCAGGAATTATCTTCGAGACCACTTATTGCAAGTCTCGTTCTGGTAACTCTAATGCAGTCGTCGAAGTGCCTTCATCCGCGCTTAAGGTGAGATTTTGTATTGAATTCATCGGCAGTGAACTTCCACTTAAGCAGTCCAAGGCGATATAGCGCCTGCTTTAGGTGCACATTTGACGGTGAGGAAGTTGACAATTTAAGATAAATGTAGGGCACGGGCTGGTTTCATTATTATTATTGGCTTTTAGCATCAATTCAGGGGCGGAATTCATTAAGCAGTATAAACACACTGATGGCCGGCAGACTGGTGTAGCCTAGTAGGATAGAGAGAGGAGGCAGAAATGAACGCAGAGGCCTTTTGCATCATTGAGTAAACGGGCGGAATAGACCTATACTTAACGTCTAATTAAAAAGGGAATTTAAAGGTGAGGTGGCTGTACCTTTTCGCATAACTCTGGAAACATGATGAACTTAGTGAGCAGGTAGTGGGTAAAATTTCTGCTGATAGCATTTAATCCCTCGCGGAGGCATGCACTGTCATGAATTAAATAATTTTCCCCAGTCTAACAGTTAAATTGATGCTCCACGGCGCCAAGTTAAATAAACCATTCAAAGTCTCCCTAAACGCCTATTAATTACGTGAGCCTTAAAATAATTGAGTGGATTCTAGATGGATTACATAGGAAAGCCTGCCTGCTGTACCAGATTTGGTTGACTCCATACGTTGCAGTAGGCTGGGCACCTAACTTGACCCATGTGCGATTAAACTCACGACTCCCGGTAGGGCCTCTTAGCTCAGGTGGCTTAGAGCGTTGGCTGCACTCAAGCCTTCCCTTTGCTGTCGTCAGTTCGAATCTTTCCGAGGTCTCCGCGGTTTTCATAGTTGGGTCAAGATAGATAATGACGAGGTTTGGAGACAATAGTTAGGATTTGGTGTGGCAGCATTAAGCAATAAGTATGGAAATCATATGGGAGCCGAGTCCATCGATCTATCCGGGTGGCCATTTCCGGGCTATCTGGGGACTGAGAGTTTACGGCCCATGCAGGCAGCAGCATGGAGACTAATCCGTACTCCTTCATACGCCCTCTCGTTCCTCGTAAAGTTTCTACATGGCACCACTGTTTCCTCGCCCTCCAGTAACTTATTGCTACAAAAATTAGTCGCTGGTAGTGTATCAAGTTCAAGTATTGATTGTGCGTCGCTAAGAGACAGTCTGCAAGGGCTCTAGACCCAGACTTCGGAGAAAAAGGGAGGTTTATTTTTTTCCTGCAGTCCGGGTAAGATAGGTGAACATCCATTATAATGGCAAGTCTGGATTTCAAACTCTCCGACAAGACGACTTGTACGAGCAGTTTCAGTTTAGATGTGAAATTCTCGCACGTTTATTTAGCTTGCCTCTAGTAAAGGACGTCTCCCACACGCGACACAACCATGATGGAGGTGCCAGAGTTTTGAACAAGAGATACTGATATAGTAGTCGGCAATTGGTCGCCGTCCGACAGGTAAAAAACAAATGATGACCCAACATACACCCCGAACGGGCGAACATAGGGAACGGCGAGTTTGGTGTTCTTTGCCATTGGGCTATTAAATCGACGTAGAACTGGGTTTTCGTCCGAATAACTAATTTTTTCACAGTCCCCCGACCTAGTCGAAAAGGAACATTGGCGTAGCAAATGATGTTCCACGTTGGGAACTTGGTTCCCTGGGTTATCGAGCACGCGCGTTAGCAAAAATAAGGTCAAGCTTATTTCTTTTAGTTATTAACGTCTCCAGACAAAAATGCTCATTTTACTATATTAGATTTAGTGGCGTCGTGTGACCTTTTGCAGCCTTGTCATAAAATAAACAAACAAGAAGCACTTCATGGTAGAAGAAACAAAATATAATCAAGGTGAAAACCAACAGGAATGCCAACAACCCCTATGCAAGAATGGCCTGATCATAAATGGACGATTCAAGTCTTATTTTGGTCAGCTTCCATTACATGAATCCGAAACACGCCCTCATACTCAAAATAAGATTATTGCTCTTTCCAGAAGCGTACAGCTTCCTTCTCTCTTATTGCATCCCAAAAGTCTAGGGATATTTTCCACCTATTGATAAGGCTGCGTTGGGCTTGAGGAAAAAGTAGTCCAAGAATAAGGACTCTTAACGTGCTAAGCAAATGCAATTTCTGATCAAACGCATAAACTGGTGGACTTCTATCCTTATCCAGCACGTCACAAGTATGCCCAGACGAAAGGGAAATTTGTTTGGATTTTTTAAAAAACAATGATACAAAATAGAATAGGAGAAGAGAATAGAAGCAAGAGCATCCGCGGCCTGACGTCTCAAACTACGAGTTTGGTTACCGATCCTCCCTGACCGGATTTTCGTATTCGGAGCTCGCGCTTTAAAGCATGCAGGTCGCACGCTCGGCCAAGTTCTTCGCCTGTGAGAACTCCAAAGAGTGTCACAATTTCTAGCTAAGAACTGTGATTAGAGAAGTTCTGCAACGCCCTACCATCGGTGGACATCACTGAGGAGTAGATACAAAGGGCAGTGCAGCATAATTTGCAAAATGAAAACGAAATCTCTGAGAGCTACGAAGTATAACTATGAACTAAGCAAACGAGAGAGAACCAAACAGAAAATTGGAGTTTCAAGGCCCAACCTAAGGAATACATTTACACATTCTAAAAAGGTGGATGCAATGGTATGGATAATGGAAGCTTAAAAGGTTGGGCAAACTCGTCAATTTAAAAAACTAGAGCGTGATTCATTCTTGCTGTCTTAAAAACAATATATGTGTTGTATTCTCTGAGAAACTTATCATATGACTGATTTCTTAAGCATGAAATAGCTACCACCATATCCATCACCATACCGTCTTGGTGCTAGAAATAGAGGGACTCCAGGCAGAATGACTGATAAAAGGAAGCGGCAATAAGCCTGGCAGAACTTATAAAACTCTTGAATTCCTCCCAAATCAATCTTTGGAGACAATGGGAGACAATGCCGGCCGTAAAATAGCTAACTGTTACTGGATTCAGCTAAGCAACATTTTTGGCCTCCCTCATGCGAGCTTCGGTTTGACATTCGAACTTGCTGCTGATACTTAGAGATATCAGCTGCAGAGTGGAACGTGAAGGCTAGAGGCGAAATAAAATCTTTGAGTAAGGACTAATCACCAGTTCTAAGGGATACCCAGTTAGAACATTTGAGTTTCTGTTTCCAGCAAGTGCGCATAATCTCAGCCTTATAGAGTACCAAACGACTTCGGGTGTGATATCGCCCTGCAGGACACTTTAACAGTAAAAACCCTTTTCGGAAATAGCTAAAGAATGCATTAAACCCGCAAACAGGTAATTTTCTTGTATTGAGAAGCAGCGCGGACACTCGCAACCCCCTGAAACAGGATCTCCCTCCGACATGTATATCCTACTCACTATACATCTGTGGGAGGGGAAGGAGTCGTAAGGTTTTACTGCGTAAGTTGACATTTCATAGAATATCAGTAAATGACATCCGGATCTTGCTAACAAAACAATGGAAGGCTTATAGAAATTTGTACGTTCACGCACTATTCGAGATGAATTACATGCTCAGAACAAGGACGGCAGGTTAGTCACACTTACATTTTACTTGTTAGCCTTACAAAAGTAGATGGATAGCGCAAGACTGTAATTAGTCAGAGATTACTAGCTGTCCTTAATAAGTCAGAATACGACAAACACCAATTCTATGGTAGGGGGCGTTTGTGCTGAGGTGCCAGACTAACTGACCTTTAACAAACTGATCCCTTTTTATTAACTGTCCCTTTTGTTTTACCGTAAAAGGCAGCGCTGTGGCGCAGCCCTCGCATCGCATGCGTGCTTGATGGGCAGTTCGTAGACTTGAAATCCGATTCTACATATCCAGTGGTCTTTTCCTAGCGCTCGTAGTTAGATTGGTGGACATGATTTAATGTGTGGATTCGCGACAGGTCGTTAGTAGTGACTTTAATGCTCGCAATAGTGATGACCCTGACGTAATGAAAGCACTCAATTGTCGTAAATAGCGGAGTAAAGTCGTCAGGAAGTTCCTACTCGAATTCGTCCTGCTGCTCTTCTAATACTTCTCGTGTCTACGGGTAGGAAATCGAGGTTGTCGACATCCTGTCACAAATCGGGATGGATGTTCTCAAAAAAACTCCGCCGTACAAGTGCCCGAATCGAACTGTGTAGAACAATCATTCAGAAGTGTTGCTATTTGAACACATCGCTCTTTGTTGGAGACCTTCTCCCGCCCATTATGGAGACCGTCATTTGTGAATTATTATCATGCGTCCAATATGCCAAACCACATGCACCGACGAATTTTTAAACTTTTGACGCTGCATTTTATTCCAATTTTATGTCCGGACGACAGTGAGTCAATTTAACTAACGCATTCGTCCGATTCAGCTCCTAGAGGGATGTAGTGTCCGGAATATCCTTTCCTCTTGTACCAACGTGTAAACTCACCGGCACGCGTTGACGAGACCGTGCTAGCACACACTATGGCTGCTGTCCCGAATGCACGTCTGCACGGGTCGTCGCATCAGCCTAGCACGCGGTCCGAGCAACTACTGTAATCATCAACGCAATCTCTCAAACTCGCGTGTGCACTGCATCCGTCCATTCATCGCATCGATTGCCTCACGGTCGACACCATCACTTCCTTCTGTCTGGCGGGGAATTTTTTCCGACAGCCATCACTTCGATGTCTGGCGTCCTTGTCCAATGCCCCGCTGTTTCAAGGTCACTTACCTCTCCGATGACCGACTCCGGACGCTCTGACCTGCAGCCACTCGACCGACTTCAGCTCCGACAGTGCATCCACACAAGCACAGCTGTCCGTGTGTCGGTTGTACACACTACACCTCAACGAGTCAAGATAAGTTACTAGACATCCCACCCATAAGCTAATGCATTCACATCAACTGGTCAACACTTGGGCTTGTTCTCCACACACCTATAAGAGCAGCTGCCTCCACTTATGTCAATCTCTCTGGCATTAACTAACGCTGTTAATAACGGCCACTTCCGCCTGAGAGGGCGACTTAAGGTTCTGTTTATAATGATTGCCTGATTCTGGTGTCTCCTGTCTTCCCCATAACTCGCGATTCGGCCTGGTTATGGAGTATAGTATGAGCATACTCTCACTGCTCAGAAGTTACATGCTTATCGATCGCTTTACGGGACTCAATGGTTAGTGTTGATCTTCTTATCAACAAAACGCGGGTTAGGTCTCAGAGGCTGCCATCCCTAGGTGGGGTATGGCTGGCTGATGGCGCGTAACCGGCCGGGGATGAGCACTCCAATCTTCCTTGTCTTTTTCGGTGGTCTCCTTCAACATTTTTCCTTCACCCTGTGAACGAGGCGAAGAACATAGATTTTTTAGCGGCTAAAATGACGCTCAGCGTCAATTAGATTAGAGTCATGTAAAACATGATCCACTAGCAACGCCGCAATATGCGACCCCATCCAGAATGCGGATGGTAGGTCATCGTGTCTTACGGGACCCGTAAACGTAGAGCTTATATGGGCGGTGCTACTGGATGGGAATTAGAGCGGTGAAAAAGGATGAATTTTTGGAAAAACGTTCTAATTCCGTGAATAGGTTCAGATAGATCCGTGCATGATCTTGAAAGCGACCCGGAAAATTGAATACTGGCGAAATCGAACATTAAAAGACTAAAAAAGCTAGATATAGCGCCTGCACAATAGGACGCCAAGTTCAAAGATCAAGCCAGAAACATGGCCAACAGAAACCCAGGGACGAATGACGTTGGCGAACCCCATAAGAGTAAAGTGAGAACGTTGACCAAACAGCACGAAATAATGGTCCAGGACAGCGGAATGCAGGGAAGCCGCCACAGTGGCCAGCAAAAGGAAAAGTATGCCAAATTGTCCTGTATACCAACCGATAAATAAGCTGAATGTGATAGTTAAACGAAAATTTATGTTATTTTAAAAATGTCATTGTACCCAAATTAAACAACACTACGCCCATAAGACTCAGTAGGCAGTGATAAGTAATATGCAAAGTTGGGTCGCATATTGCGTCCTTTCCCACTAGCCTTCAGCGAGTATTTATTCAGTTATTGTCGAGATTTTCCGGAATCTTGTTCTGCACAAGGCATGGAAACTCTCATCTAAACGGGTACGTCGTTAGGACTTGATTTTGTCTAAGACACATTACGTTTATCCACCGTTATCCGATCTCCGCTAAGGTCCCAAACCAAGCGTCGGTCAAATATGCTTCTTCAATGTCTTAATTTTCGGCCAAAGGTAAGCGTTCGTTTCACTGTTAATAGAGCAGTCATACTTAAACCTGTTAGGAAATTATTCAGGTGGAATTATACGAAAAACGTTCTCGACTTACTAGGACGCTTATCGTCATTCTTCTTTAAATGACTTTTGACATAATTTGCAGCGTTTACAAAAACCAAACATGGAAAAAGTGTCGGCCGACTTCCTACGAATCGCATTTTCGACGGCGCTGCTTAGAAACATCTCCGCAGAAATTTAAATACTAATTTGTATTGCATAATATGAGCTGCCATGAAATTCTCTTTGAAGCTGTTACGATTAATGAGGCGAAAACTATTGAAGAATATAACGAATAAGACATTATTCATTTAAACAAGAGAAAAACTTCAATCCCAAATTTCTACAGTAGGAATACTTTTACTTTGGAGCTTAAGCCTATTGCAAATTGGCACAATTGATCACAGGGGTGGCTGCCTTCGTTCCTAACTATGCCTGTCAAAAAGGCTTCTTTTGACCCAGTTGAAAAAAACACCTGTACAGAGAGTTTTTTCTAGCGAATTGTTCAAATTAGACGTTTTAACATCACTCTGGTCAAAGATAGTCTGTTTTTGACTTTTACTAATAGTCAATTTATGAACTATCTTTTTGGACGTTTGGCTTAACACTATATTCACTGAGATAGGTTGCTGGACTCACGGAAACAGTAGGTTGTAGTCATGTGGTCATACTAGAAAATTACATTTACATACGCCTCTGGGTTTCTGAAGGTGGGACTGTGGAATAAACACCGCCTGGAATTTAACGTAAAACCACCTGCCATACGGGTGATAGCTGCCCCCGTGTCTTACTTTTCTGGCTGTCTTTGTTAAGCACCTAAACTCAAGACGAATAACAACGATGTATATTGTTTGATATGATGAGATTTGGTAATAGCAGGACGAACTGAGGAAAAATATAGAGAGCCAGGGCGGAATGACAATAAAGAAATTCCGGAACATCAAAAAATATAGTAATGACGACTCTGGGCATACTCGAGTAGACTTGGATTTTAATTGAAAAGTAGCCGGCGATAGGACTTGTTTCGAGAGTCGATAATCCACCAGAATTTAGGACATGCCCATTCATCTGCGCCAAGAAGCTCAAGGTAAAACTTTCAAGCGGTTATATAGTGACCAATGATGAAGCGGAAGGAAAATGGACAAATGAAGGGGGAACCAGGATGGCCAATTTTAGCATGGCAGTCGTCATCGGCCAGTCATGGCCTGGCTCTAGGTTTTTATAGTCGCTGGCTTTTAGTAAATAAATCAAGAATACTACGTAGATACTACTTGCGAGTGTCTTCG
The DNA here is from genome assembly GCA_902702965.1 of Spirometra erinaceieuropaei. Taxonomy (NCBI): domain Eukaryota; kingdom Metazoa; phylum Platyhelminthes; class Cestoda; order Diphyllobothriidea; family Diphyllobothriidae; genus Spirometra; species Spirometra erinaceieuropaei. Next base: position 38,799 of record CACRXP010000392.1, on the reverse strand, counting down.
GGTTTAATTGAAATGTGCTCGGCCTTGTGAATCTACTACAGATTCTTGACTGTGCCCTGGTTGCACAAACACATCTACATCCATAAAAATCTTAAGAATTAAAATATGGATTATGTAAGCAACACTTGTACTATTACGGTAACTGCATAAAGTGACTAAAATATACAAAAAACAACCTAACAGGGCAATATGTGCATTGATAAAAAACAAGAGTCCCACACGAAGTGTATGGTCATTTCTATTCAAGAGCTCACTTATGGTACTGAGAGTGTTCCTTAGCTACAAGCGAATTAAAGCAATCAGAAAATGGTTTCTCTGAGAAGGAGAGTGAAACACAAGGCACAAGCATATCGACAAAACTCAAGAACGTGTACAGAAGCCCAGGCACATTCTTAGTAGCTGCGTCTGCCATCAGCATATTTATTGTAAAATATGCTTGTCTTCACAATGAGTGAGTCCCACTGATCTTCAGTAAGGTTTTGAGTAGTGGGTTAATTCTCGCATGGTGGAAGTGAATGTCCGAACACTTTATCGAATTAGTTACTGGATACGTACATGAGAACCGAAGTAAACGGGGTTTATATGGTTAATAGATGCAGATTAGCTCGAAACTTCAGAACTATCGATGCGGCTCCTATTGAATTATTATAAACACCCCCGAAACCTAGACTACAGGTCTCAGAAAGGTAAGTGGGGATGAAATTTCCAAAGAAAGACAGTCAAAAGAGAGACTCGTAGAACGCTTCATTATTTTTTGAACCAAAAACCCAAACAAGCACTCTTTTCCTCAACCAACGAAGGATTACAATGACGAGAAAACTAACCTGCTCGCGGCTTTAACAAATATTAAGCAAAAGATACTACTGTCCGCAACGTCTGTGTCTGCAGCTCACGAACGCTATTAAGACGGCCCGAAAAGGTCGTAAAATGGAAATATCTACATGAAGAAAACCTAAGAAATTATATGAGACAACACTAAAGGGGCCATCTAGGGGATTCCCTTATAAATAAGGCCAATGAATGAAAGTCCGCCACAAAACAAAAGGCAAAGTTATAGTCCATGTTTCAACATTATTGTCATTGGAGATGCGTCCTTTCAACAATGTAGCATCCAGTGTTAAGTTATTAGCAAAAAAATAAAAAATCAAAACTCATGTTGTAGACACTGGTAAATACTGATTCGTTTTATAGTATGTTGCGGCGTGCAAAAAAACCGAGATACATGACGAGCAAACATAAAACCACCGAAACCCTTGAACTTTTAACCTGAAGCAACAGGAAATAAAGCGATATACGACCGAGAAATGCACTGACCCACCGCCATTAGATGAAAGGTCCAAGGCGGTGTCCTGACCTCAAACGCCTTTCCTAATCATGTATTCAACAAACTGAGAAACCTGTCGCTTTACCAGCCGGGCTGTGTAGGGACACAGTGGAAGCAAAATTAAAATATACCGTTATTTTTTTGTCTTGCTTAACCATCGTGTCCATAGAAACAAAAACTTACAGCTGATTGGTGGTCTACATTCACATCCCCATTCAAAAGCAGGCTGGCAGCCTTGACATCGTCTTTTTTGGCGGCAATGTGAAGTGCTGGAAGGCAGACCTTGCCCCGAGCATCGCTCTCCAGTAGGACAGCCACCACACGCTCATGACCTTGTTGGATAGCCACAGCGAGAGGAGTAAAGCCGTCATCGGTGGTAATACCTGGATTTGCACCACTGGCTAACAGCAGAGTCACAACCTCCAGATTATTCTCCTGTGCCGCCATGTAAAGCGGAGTGAAACCATTCTGCGAAAGGCATGAATGACAAAGCATAAAATAGTGGAGGATATGAGAGAGAGAAGGACAGTCTATGAGCCCCAGTCACGGCCAGATCTTATCCATAGTTGGTGGGAAAATTCCGGAAATATTGCCTGAAGCTATAAAATATGGCTTCGACTAGAAGGGCTTACTTAATCGAGACTGCAGTAATGGTAAAGACGCAGCATAATTCCATGATATTTCCTGCGCGCTTTTATAAATGCCTTTGGATTAGCACCTTCTAGGCTTTACAAATCAAATTCGCTAGAAACTGGAAAAGTGCTCCTCCATAACGTCATAACCATGATGTGCAGAAAGTACCTTGGAGTTAGGTTGCATGTTAATCAGCGCTGAAATTTGGGTTACCTGGCCCTTTCCAACCCAAACCTTGTTTTACACTTTCAGCCCGTTTCATGATTTTCGCCGACTACTGCAGATGGGGGTACTAACTACAAGCCCTTATTCAAAGGGGTGATGCAGGTGGGTGACAGCAGCTGAGAGACAAAAACATACGAAAAATGTGATTATGGTAAGTACTTTTTCACGCCAACACTTCGACCGTCGCGAACTAAGACGTCCACGGTGTGCCTATGAAGTTGACACAGAACGGTGACCTGCATAGTCATGCAATTAGTCTGTAGTAAGGCATACCTCAATAGCACCTACCGTAGTTCCTTTCCCCCCATTTACTTGGCTCCAAGGTAAAGACAATGCCAAGACGGCCGGAGGTGGGCTCGGGTGCAGTGGCTTACTAGGCCAAAGTGCCTGTCTATGTGTGCCACATACGATCCGGCCTCTACAGAGCAAAACAGGCATTCATGAGTTCGCCAAATCGGGTGCCTTATCAACGCCGACTGCCGACGCCCACCGCCAAAGTAACGAGGATTCATGATCGAGGACGATTGTTATCTATCACGGCTGTAACGAAATACACTATGATAACGACTTGTCCCGAACTCCAAGTAGCCTGACATCGTGCTACCCCATGCATGGAGGTAAAGAGACTTGAGAAATTCGTGTTCATATGCATCAGGTGAGTTATTTTTCGATCTAGTTGACATATGACGAATCCAAGCTGATCGTCTAGGGGGTGAGAAATTAAGCGAGCAGTTTTACTTTCTTAAAACATTTCCCAGTGTGTTAACTATTCGAAGCAGCTGCCATTCCTTTCCATACAGAAGTCATACGACGCAATGACTTCTTAGAGCTGGCAGGCGTGGGCATGATGCTTTTAGAACGTCAGTGGAAACGTAGGGAAATGATATCGACGGCTTTTCTCCGTTCCGGAGTAAGCGGTTTCTCGCATAGATAGTCACTTGTATCTTAGTTTCTTTAAAAAGCACGTCCTAATTACTATAATTCACGGAGTGTGTCCAGTGTCTACATTTAATGGGCTTGTAGTATCATTTAAAATGTTAGCTGAAAAAAGTAGCTTATGTACAAAAGGAATCAGTCTCTAAGGTAGAAAGACGATGACAGTCAGGGGCGTGATAAGTGAAAGTATGATTTCTGACGCCGGCGCATTAACGACAGTTCATTCTTTCGACACAAAGGTCGTGTAGGCTGTTAATTACCGCGCCCGACCCTCCTCGATACTGTTAGGATCTGTATGATGCTTAGTCAGTCTTAACAATAGAAGCTTGGCGATAAATGCATAGTGGACACGGTCAAGCTGTTATTCAGTACACATGCGCCTGTCCCAGTAGAGTTGGGCGCGTGCCAGCATGCTTCAACTAAATAATTTTCGTCATTTCTGAGCAGAATACAAATATTATGCTAGTAGGGTCTATCATTATTTTATTAAAAGGCATTCGGCTCTGTAATTTTCGGGACTGGAACATGCCTAGTATCGAAGACTTTACGGATTCGCGACCCGAACCACAGTCAGCAGGTCTACTTGTTTCTACTCATAATTTACATACCTTCATATCCTTATTTTGTGTCTCTGGTTTCCTGCGTCAGAAAACGTGTTTACGGCCGAAGATTCACAAATATGCCAACGTCCAGACACACCCCTTCTTTTCCAGGATTTACTACTTCCTAAACTTCTGAACTATCACTCTTCGTGTGTTCCCAGCTTCTCAACGGAATTTTACATTTATATCCGGGAAATTCGTTTTCTGTACCTACTTCTGGGTCCGGAAGACAGAAAACATACTCCTCGACAAATACATTTGGCTCAGTATGCATTGGGAAACAGTGTCGGATAGGCCCTCGCCTCTCACTGGCGTGTCGACTTCCCGGCGCATGCTGACAAGACTGTGTGACAGCATCCTCTGACTGCCGTTCAAACTGTGCCTCTGTACAGAACACAACATTGGCGGTCAACTCCTCTCACAATCATCACATGCCCTCTAACCTGTAGATGAGCAAGTGTGTTGTTTCATCGTTTGCCCCACTGTCAATCCTCCACTCCATTCGGTGTCTGAGGTGGGGATTATAGGCGCCCCAAGGACGCACAAGCCTTCTGTCCCTAACACATGCCATGAGATCATCGCTTGCGGGCGGAGGAAACATGTGCACATTCGCTCTCGAGGATGGTAAAGCACAGGTGCACACAAACTCAGGAATCATCCTAAAACTCATCGAACTGATATCAACCAGCTCTTACTTCAGACGCATTTTGTCATTCGTGTAACCGATAGAAGAGCATGCTCGTGACTCAAAGGTTACAGTGCTGGAATTGATAACGCTCAAGAACTAAAAGAATATGGATTCGAGCCTCAAGCGTTCCCAAAAACCTGAGGTTGAATAAGGCTGGTTGACGACGGCTAATAAGCCATAAATCTCCATCTCATTCTGCATTGTCCTTGTCGGATCTCATCTTGTCATGTATGTATATGTGTACGTGTTACAGTTTCAATGAGCGCACATCGATCCATTAGCTCCGCAAAGAATAATAAAAATGCGAGGCCTAGGTAACTGCATAGAAGAAGAGGAGAAGACGATTTTTGCGTTCAAAATTACATTCATCGGATGTTTTGGACCCTCACTCTAATACAACTTAGAGTCAACTGAAAAAGTACAGTGCAGTAAAAACGCAAACGTCCGCTACAATTTTGTTCTCGCAGCACCTGCTTTGACCGTGACAGAGCGATATGCCTGTTGGCTGAGTCATTGTATGGATGCACCGTTTCCTGCAGTGGGCATGAAACACGCCCAACGGATTACCCAGCAGCCGCCACTTGGTCGAAAGTGAAGTTGCGGTCTAGAGACGATAAATGAGTGACCAAAAGAGACGGCTTGTCACTTTGTCCTACAGCAAGTTCACATCTATACATCCTCGTCTCAACTTGTTTACCAGCCACACCAACATGAGTGGTCTCGCCTCAGCTGCATTAAATCTAGTAAGCAATGTCAAATTTTGACTGATTGTCAGTGGGTCATTCGACTGAACGAGCTGCGGGAAAATTGTCTCTTCCGGTCTGTATGCTACTGTAATCTGCAGTTCGTTCACTAATTTAGCGGGTCCTTAGAATTCACCAGCAATATATGTCACTACATGCCAGTACTAAGGTCTAGACACCATTCTCTCGTTTGCTCCATTGGAATTTCACTAGTATTTCTCAACAAAACTTTCGGGGAATCTGTTGGCTATTTAAAGCTTTTGGAGATGTCACACTTGGGTCTTTTCGTCGATATCCTCTCAGGCAAAATGTCTTGTCCGAGTTCGGCCTGATAGATGATTGCCTGTTCGTGACCGCTGCCACCCCACTCGGAGCCTCCTTACTTCCGGAAAACCAACGTATTGATTTGCCCGTATTCCTGTATGAATAATGTGCATCTACAGACGGTTTCATGGGAGGCGGGCTCCTAGGCGCGAGGTTTTGGGATTTTATCATCAGATCAATACACCCACGTAGGCAACCTTCAGCCTATATAAGTACACGGACTTGGTGAAGAATGACGAAAGACGACTGTATCACCTAGTTTTTCATGTATTCTTTGAATATCTCGATATACTTATGGACCAATGCTAACCAGGACGTACAAGGTGTGGAGGGATTAGGCCAATAAGTCGATGCTGAGGTAGATTTAGATGAGGGGAATGAAATGCAAGAAACGCAAGTCTATGGATCTAACCTGCGACTGAGCATTGACATCTGCGCCGTGTTCAAGCAGAAGTTTTACTACTTCGAATTGGCTGGCCAGGCTGGCGATGTGGAGCGCAGTATTGCCTTTTTTAGTGGGCCGGTTGACGTCCACACCTCGAAGCAGAAGCTCGCGAACTATCTCCGTGTGCCCCTCCTTAGCGGCCAGGTGAAGAGCAGTGAGACCGTTCTGAATGTTTCCAGGGTTGGGGCAGAGTATTAAGAATGGAGGAATGAGGATCACAGGCAATTAAATGGATTATATTTCTATATGCTTGGGTTCTCTCAAATGCGCTTTGTTGCCTATTGTAGCACACTTTGTCTCACAATGAAGTAAACTCCAAAAATTAGATTTGGGAATTTCTCTCATGATTAAACCCTCGATCGACCGTAAGCTTCAAACTAGATCGCTACTAAAAGGTACCTCATCAATAGTATAAAAATAATACAAGCAGAGAAGTATTAAAAATAATAACAAAGAGATTCTCCCAAAACACGCTTAATTACGGACGGAGTGCAGATATACTGCTTTTGTCAAGAGTTATAAGTAAAAACTAGCGCATGAGGTTACACAGTAAAGCGTTATCAGTAGTCGGAATCTTTACCAACAAAGACTAAGACGGTCATGTTTTCGTTTCTTTTCTCTCCTCGGCCAAAAGTATGTCAGTCAGGGTCCAGTAAGATCTGGGATGTCACTCAGAGATAGGCTTACTTGAGGACAAGTCTTGGTAACAATCGGGAGGTGGCACCCGAAAAAATCCGCATAACTAAAGCAGCCTGTCTTACGGGACAGGTGGCAATAGGGGTTTTATGGGTGTTGGCTGGTGGGGATGTACGATACTAGCTGACAGAAAGGTTTATTTAAACAGGTGAATGATCGAGGTTTGCCCGCTTTCCGTTCCGTTATTACAAAATTGGTCGCCAAAGCAGTATAGTGGTAATGGACGAATGGAAGGGGTATAATCTTCTTCCCTCAGAAGGTTATCTACATTTCTATGTTAACCACTGAAAGAACCTCAAGGTGCCTACCACCGGATGGCACACCAATGCTATTGGAGCATACTGGAGTAGACGGAAAAGGAAACTCCATGGGGGAAGCACTGCATGTGGTCGAGCTGTGTCGGCCCACATAGACGAAGTACAGTTTCGCCTTTGGTTTGGCCTCAATGCCATGTCTTTGACAGATGCCTGGGAACTGTTCCCGTCCCATGTTGTGCAGACGTATCCTATTTAAAAGTGATAAACTGCCATAATGCGAATGTATGCTGTATATGCAGGTGCATGTGTGTAACGATGGAGAAGTTCGGGTAATAGTGACCATCGTCCATGTAACCTCATGCGATGTTCGTTCGGCCAGCCGTGTTAGGCCGTCGCGGAAAGTCCAAGTAGTGCGTGAAAGTAGGCCTTCAACCGTTGATATAGCATGAAGGCGTTTGAGTCCACTGTTAGAGGTATTATTTCCAGGTAACGGATTTTTTGGGTGCCATCTTCCGATTGTTACCCTAGTCTTTAATATTTATCGGTGGGTTCACTCGGTGTCAGCCTGGATTTGTAGTCGTATGGAAGTAGTATTTGCTATTTTAGCCCAAATGGTTGAGTTCAAATCCCCATGTTTCCCCTATTAGAGTTGTGACGTAACTGTTTTATTACTGTAAGCAAGCCTAGAACGACCATTAAAATATGCCGCATTTTCTGACGACCTTTTGATGATATAGTACGAACGTTACGGATACCGTCATAGATGCCCCTTCATTGATTAATTGTTGATTACTGGCCTCGCCGATGAAAGAGAAAGAGTTCCAACCTTCAGAAGGTAATCTATATCGCTTAAAGGTCTAGGGCATGCCTAAGCTCGTAGGTATACATTTTACACATCGTTACAAACATGGTGGAAGCTTCTGGACGCAGTATTTTTGTCATAAATCTCTCAAAAGAAGGAAAAGATGGGAGTCAGATATCTGTTACGTCTGAGCTGCGAGATGCACATGACAATAAATGGAGTCTCCCCTTGTGCGCTGAACGAGTGTATCTTAAAAAAATATGCACAGTCTAGTCGAGAGTTTGGATTTAGATTATGGACGATTAGACACCAATCACCTATTTCAGATGGACGTCTCCAAAATGTATTGGGAAGCTTCGTAATTATTAATGTTTTCAAGCAGCGTGCAAGTGTGAGACGTGGAAACAGTCGGTCTCAAAGTAAGAAGGTTCTACGCGAACGGTTCGCAATTTTTCTCATATACACAAACGGTACTAATCAAAAACAACGGGAAATCTAATTTTATTATTAAATCACCAACTATTTGATGTATATAAATTCTTTCTTAAGAGAAAATATAAAAAGATGCCGAGAAAGAACGCGGTAAAGGCACGGAAAATTACCTATTTTATGACCAGTGCCCATTATTCCCAGGAAGTTATTAAGTAGTAAGCAAAATGAGCACAGGCTTGATCTGACAAATAAAGACGGATGTTTATCAAACAAATGTTCATCTGCTTTTGGCACGCGAGGAGACCGGTATTTCAAATACTTATGAGGGAAATGCATAAAGCCGTGCATAGTATACTTAACGAAAGCAAAAGACTAGCATCTCAAATTATAGATAAATGTGCAAAAAGAGGATTTCGACTGCTACTAAAATAGTCCATTTCGAAAAATATCCAAAAAATAGTACAAAAAGAAAAGGCAAGCTCATGCAAAATATCGGCTCACATGCTATTTTAAAGCCCATTTGCTCGCTACATCGAAAACAAGCCAAGGAAGTCAGCGGCTTCGCTTTCATAAACTTTTACCTTGATTCTGCAGCACTCGATTCTGATTCGCGATAAAGTGGTTCTTGATATCTAGGACCTTCATTTTCTGTCAGAGGACGGGCAAGCGGGGTGTACCAGACCAACATTCAGAATGAGCAGCCAAAAGACTGTATAGGATCTATCTGGCAAAAAGTTCCAATTTCCCCTGGCTATGACACGTTTACGCTAAGTGCAACATTTTCGAAGTAGGTCTCATCCGGTAAGTAAAGCTGCGGCCCCAGAAAATCAGATGAGACTTATTCGATACCCTTTTTCTCAGGTAACGAACACACCCCTGCAAATCGAGCCGGTAATATATTCATGGACGGAGTTTATAATACAACTCTGCCTAATTTACTGAGTACCCTAAAACTTATTCGGAACGCATTGATGACAAAACCGTTCAATCATTCTAGAGAACTGAGAAGAGATCATCCCTCTTAAAAATGTAATGTAGCAAATAGTATCAGAAAATAATGCGTTGTATCAAGGCTATAATCATCTCAAGACAATATAATAAACCCATAGAAATTCTTGTCTGGGTTTACTTTGGCACAGTAGGTTACTAGTACTGGTTTAGAATGTGACCTTACAGTAAACTTTAAAACATAGGCCACAATACAAACAAACATTACTAATATAATGTCACCTCGTAGTTGCGCTTACCGGGTAACCTTTACCACGGACAGAAAGACAAGTGATTTCGTCTTACTTTGGACACCCAGTATGGACTCCTCGCTGGCAGTCGCTTAGCAATGAGCAACTACTTATCATTCATCACATGTGACTTCGAAAATTTCCGATGCCGACCGGTAGGATATAAATAAGTGAATTAATAGTGAAGAATTAGAGTTAAAGCTTCAGTGACCAAACAAATACTGCGTTGGATCACGAAGTCTTTACCTGGAGAGGGCTTTTAAAGCTCATAAAATCTGTATTGCCTCAGGTTTACCATGACATTCGCGGTTTTGTTTGCGATTCTTCAAAGCCTCTGTTGGGTCCCCACCCTTGCCAAAGTATAAATAAATTAATTGATCCTTTGATTTTCGGTATGATCCAAAAGTACAGTGTATTGAAAATTCTTTTATGAAAATGCTTTTGCAGACATTTACGTCTACTGATATGTAGCATCTCAGAATCCAAAAAAAGTTAGATCGCAAGAAATTGAAGTTTAGACACATTTGAAGGCTTTCTTTCAAATATACCTACATCCAACACCGACAGGTTCGTGAAGCCAAGTGCAGCTCCGGTCACCGAGACAGCTGATAACATCTGTGAATTCCTATCAGCCAATCAGCAGGAAATAGGAATTCCAACGAACACACTCAGGGGATTATTACAAAGATGCACATAAAATGTCTAATTCTAACTCTTTAGACAAATAGACGGCGTTGCTATGGGCTCGCCTCTTGGACCTCCCTTAGCCGTTGTCTTCATAGGCAAACTAGAGAGATTTCAACAAAGCGATTAGACCAATAAGCATAAACATTACAGCCGCTCCGTTGCTGACATCTTTGCAATTGTCACCGCAGAACCGACGTAGCTGCCCTCTTAAGTGCTGTAAACCAGACACACTCGTCAATCACATTCACGCTGGAGATGGAAACGGCTAGCTCGCTCTCTTTTCTAGATGTATTGCTAAACAAGAAACCTGAAGTAAGCGTTCGAAGGAGCGTCTATCGGAATAAAACCTGGTCTAGAGAGTACACGAACTTCTCCAGTTTCGTACTAGTCCAACCAAAACCAAATATAGTTCGGAGTTTGGCAGAAAGAGCCGGAAAAATTGTCTAACAGACAGCATTGACGGGGAGCTCAGAAAAATCTAGGACTTGCTTCGCGAAAACGGGTATCCTGACAGGTTTGTCGCAAAGAATATTGCCGAACGATCGGCAAGACCCATCGCATTGACTGCCGAAAAAAACTATTCCTCAAAGTCCCTTTTTCTAGGAGACGCTGCGAGCGAACTCCCAAGAAAACGCCTTGATCAAGCTCTCTCGCGAACCTTCCCAACGGTAGGGGTAAGGGTAGGTTGCAAAATCAGACCAACTCAATGTGCATCTATTCATCCACTTGATCCCTGTCGAGCAGGTAAATTTTGGTTATATGAGTCGGCGTCTATCCAAAAGAATACGTGAACACCTCCCGGCATGGCTGGGAAAAGGAGAACCTAGGAGCACAGACAGCACCGTTATTGTGCATGAAGTTACTTAAGGGCATCGAGTGGGCTCTCGGAAGGTTTTTTATGTGCTTTATAAGGTCCCCTCGAGCTATCCTAAGCTATTGGATCAACTTTCGTTGGAACATCAGAAGCAGCCGCAATCAGATTACGAAAACCAACCCTGTGCGCGCCAAAGAACTTCTTGTAGACTCCGCGTTTACCGTGGTCAAATGTCGGCCAACCGCATGCTACTTTCTGCGCCCTTCGGCCCTCGCCCTACCTGCGTTTTGAAAACTTACTTTAGTCGATTTTCTGATCACTGACATGTTTGGCTGTATCCCTTTACCATACAATTGTACCGGCCTCAGGAGATTTTATCGAGGGCAAACGTATGCTCCCCAACTCGCCTTCTGAATACTGCTGTGGGGATTTTCGCAACTCAGTCCAGTATCTTTGAGTCGAAGGATGTCCCATATCACAATGACGAAAAAATCAGTTCTGTCACATGAGAGTAGCGTTTACCGATATATACTGATCGCAAAACGTAATAGAGACGTACCGTTCGGTCGTGGGGCTTCAGCCTACAGCCATCTTAAAGGGACGCATGGCTATAGACAGCAAATAATTAGGAAGCATTATTGCAAAGAACGGTAATAGAATAAGGCACGTCTTGACAGCGTGCCACTGTCAGCCAGTCATCCAGCTACCCCAGGACGGGGGAGATCCGGAGTCTAAACTTGAATTAGTTTGACATTCAAACAACGATGATATTTGAAATATTCAGTTACACGGTAGCGGTATTCGCCCGTCTATTAAGCTGGAATACGTCATACAGGGCATTCCATTTTGTTTTGGATTCACAGGGCTAGGGAGACACGGTTCTTTAAAAATGCTATGGAAAAAATAAGGTCTTACGCGTGAAACTGGAATAAGAGACAGGAGATCAGTTCTAAAAAACACCAGTCTCCGTCAATGATAAGTCAAGCATAGTTTGGAACGGACCCAGGTGAACAAACGAAATGGGCCAAAGAAAATGTAGGAAGGAGACTCCGCTGGCCGAGTAAACACGGTTTATTAGCTTTAACGTCATTAGAGAGACTAATAATAACTTGTGGCCCTACGCTACAATTTAAGTTAGTCGAACAAAACCGTAGAGCTCGACAGTAGTTAATGGTCATTGTTTCCATCAAAAAGGAAACGAGATAGACAGGATTTTAAAAAGTGAGGCAAGTATGCAGTTGGGTGGTTGTTCCAGTTCTAGTTTACCTGGTAATATAAACAAGTTTTTGAAACAAATTTGTAGGTACTGAAAAACCCAAGCACAGAAGCCCGAGGGTAACATTGGCAAAGTAAATACAGGTTTTGATGGCCCCCTACTCAGATATAAAACTAATGTTTTTAGTGGCACACCAAGGAAACTGAAAACAACTTAATTAAACACTTCTTTACTAGTCTATGATAACCCCAACAAACCTAAACGCCATAAAAACTATTCGCTTGCCTTATCTGACTAGGGATCTCATTCGATGTTCTACATAGTGAAAATAAGTCCAGAGCGCCACTTTATTCAAATCAGTGAATTTTGGTAAAAAGGCTTGTAAATAAAGGAAACGGAAGAAATTTACCGCATTCGAGGTATTTATATTGACGCCAGCTAAGTCAATTGTTTCAAGAACTTTTTGTAGATTTCCCGCTCTTGCTGCCCGAAGAATCGTCTGACTCCCTTCGGTCTAGGTCAAAAAACGCCACAAAAAACTTTAAGTATAAAGATTAGAAACGTGACGTCTAACATAATTGTTATATGTTGAATTAGTTTTTACTTAAGGAAGAGGATTTCGAAACTCAAGGACAAAACTCAGGGAATACTTTACAGATGTCCAGTAATTGCAGGAATGAAATGAGTCCCTCCCTAGCGTGTTAGCCAAAGTTGACTCCGAGGACATTTAAGCCAGTTATATTCAACCGTGAGTGCACAGGTTAGGTCCACTCTCTAGTTTTTATATGACATCAGAAGACGGTAAGGAAGGCAAGTTCGATGTCAATTCATCCTAACATCAGAAAATGAGTAGTGAAATACCAGAAAAGTGAAATGCGTTGCCGTTTTAAAGTAACATGAGGCGTGTTAAGAATTCACTCGTGTTAGCCGATATCGTCTCCCTTCGAAGGGAGCAAATGGTAGGCGATTCCAGACCATTCAAGATATCAAGCCTTTCGAAGGGCACTTTTCGCTCCACTTAGAACAAATAGTCTAGATAGTTAAATTCTATATTCGCCAAAGCAAACTACCCGGCATGCAGACCGGACGTACACAAAAAAGTGTAAAAAGTGTGCATGGAGATAAATTCACAGAAACCACTATCAACAAATCTACCTACTCTTGAAGTTGACGAATTACTTGTAGCCACGGGAGAGGACGCCAGCTGCTCTGGAAGGGTCATTTTTTAAGCTTGTAAAACAATCAAATTCGGCGTCTAATTGGTTAGATGGATTCTAAAAAACGCGCCTCTTATTTCTAGATTATATTAGTACATTCAAAAATCTCAAGGACATTTACTGAAATCCCAAAGATTCACATGAGATAGGAACGAATACAAATCGAGTCTTCACCTCTACAAATGTCGTTTGACAGTCCTCTGCCCGGTAAGCTATCTTTTGTCCTCCGTAAGGCAAAGTAGGGGACGCAGGTCTCCGCGAAGTGAGATATAAACAGGCAGCAATAAGGTTCACGGCCTGGAAAGTTTTGTATGCCGATTTCAGACATAGATACTGGCCACGATCGAATGTCACCTGATTTTTGGCGGGATCGTTATGCTTCCTGCGCTGTTTTAGTGACCAAGTTGTGAGACTTTGCGCCTTGGAAGTGTGGAGATCGTTCCGCATAGAAGCAGACATATAGGTTGCAAAATCGTCCATGCAACCAAGAGAGTCTGGCTATGATTGCCGAGAGATTTTTCAAGGCGATAACGTCACTGATGTAGATAAGGCGACGGTGTGTTGAAAGATTACATAGTGGCACTTTCAGCAGCTTCTGAATCGAAAAATATCGTCTCGAATCCCATAGGTGTACATGGGGTTATGTTCGGAGCACTTGGTATTCCTGTTCACATGGAGTAAGTGATCTAGCTCATGCAAGGAGTCGAAATTTACGAGTGATTGCTAAACACTCGAAAGCCGACATCAATCCGTTGACCCAGTTTCTATGCTAATAGATAACAACTGTAAGCTAATTGAAAACTTTAAACAAATATTGAAGGGAATGCTACGTTGTTTAGTAATAACAAAGTTTATTTAGAAAGGAAGAACATCATGATAACGTTAACAATGATTACAAGTTTTTAAACTTAGGATTTATATGCAAAGAAAGGCTTTTCCATACTAATCTCTCCTACAGAGCGACCTACAGGCCTTTGCCCAGTCGTGCCACTCATGACGCTTTTCTCTCTCTTGGCATACATGTTCAGTCTCGGCGGTTGGCGATGACCACCAACCCCCAAATAAGTATTGACGGTCTCGACATAAATGTGCCTGAAGTTATTGAGGAGCTGGGTGTATCAATCACCAAGAGTCTTATTCTGTCGGAGCACTACGCCCTGATAGTCTCTAAAGCGCATAGGACGACCGTGTTTTTCCCCTGAAACTTTAAAACCAGCGATATTCGAATGCCCCTTCATAACATGTACATTAGAGCTGGCCTGGACTATCGCTCATTTTTATTTAGTCTCATGCGTGCTGCTGAGCGCAGGAAAATAGAGTCCGTTCAACAGTTTTTTTTTTTACCAGGAGAGCTTTAACCCCGAAACATGGACATTTGTTTTACCAAGAACGTTGTCGGCTTACAGGTCTTGATCCTTTATGGTTTCGTAGATTATGGAAGGGACTATTTTTTACTATTTCAGCTTTTATACAATCGTACCTTTGACCCACTCACTATTTTAGATATCATGTCCACCCACGACGTAACAGTCACCGTGAGGTCTTTTTATTTCTTCCACTGGCACGTACCGTTAAATATCGTCGGTTGTTTTCCGTGAACACAATTTCTATTTGGAATACACTACCCAGAAATGTGAGAATTCTGCAAAATTATCCTTTGTTTAAAAGAACTATTAGTCATTTATTGCATTCAGAAAAACCCACTAATTTTGGTTACTGAATCCACTGATCCACTTTAACGTAGCGATGGCATTCGTGGTCTTTGATTCCAATAATTGGTCTCATCGGTCGCACTTTATTTATCCAATAGCGACAGCTGTTCATCGGTGCTTCTGTTTGGTCCAGTCCCAACTTCACGAAAAGTAATGGCGACTGATAATATCCGATACAGAGCAACCTCTCCCTTTCTTGTCTGTCGTCATTTATTGGCAGCAGTTTTCTTCTCCTGAGCCCCACGAACTATGCAAAACCAACATCCTCTTTATTTTTTTTATCAGGATTTCATCGCTGCCGGACGGATTTATGCTTAATCTTTCCCTGAAAATGCCTGTTAACTGACATTAAATACATTTATTATTATTATTATTATTATTATTATTATTATTATTATTATTATTAAATGTAACACCACAAGTAAAACAACATATGAAAATAAGTCTTAAGGGAAGATTAGACCAAAATGCCCTATAGTAATTAGTGTGACTTCAGTAATGGAAGTTTGCCAACAATCTGCGTGCCGAGTATAGATTCCAAGACGGTTTCTTAAGGATTCATGTTATTCTTTACTCTTTAAATTGGCTGAGATGCGGTTCAATAAGTGAAACACGATTTTGCTCGATTTCGCCAATATGCTTCGATAACTGCATGCAGTTAATCGATCTTTGGCCAAGTTAGACGCTAAGAGTGCAAGAGACTTTTCTACTCACCCAGGACTGGCCTCCGTAGCCTGATAGTAGTCGCTCCTGCTGCTGTTGTTGCTGCTGCTGCTTCCATGCGCTGACCCAGTTGCTCAGAGTACTTAGGTGGGCCCTGTAAGTAGCACGGAAAGCTTCTTTGATGTCCACCCGATATTCAGAATTAACCATGTATGTAAGGATAGAGCTGTGTGCGCTCTTAATTTCGCCTGTCCTCAGACATGCCGACAGGTGTTTTCGCATTCTTGGGGATAAACGCCGACTTGTTCGACCAATAGAACCTGCTCCATAGCAGAAGCGACTGTCATCAGGCTACAGAGGTTTGTCCTGTACGCTCAGAAGATCCTACGGCCAACTCGGCGTATACCGTGGCCCTAGATCAATTAACTGCATGCGCATATCATCGACCTCGTTCCCCTCCCCATATGACACGTCTTAACCTAACTATCACTGCCACTATCTGCCTCCTCTCACCCTTCTTTCACACACCCCGCTTGTACGAAAAGACGAACCGTAACGGACTTCTCTTTTCGCTCACCTTTTTACTTTGTACCTCGTTTCGATATAAATGTATTGACCTAATAAGAATTTATCGGAAACACACGTATGCCCACCAAATGATCTTCTGAATTCTTAAATAGAATTGTATTTACATCTAAATGGAATTTTTTTCCGTGGAATTAAGTTCCATTTGTCCTTTGTTCTGAATTACGTTGAGTTTCAGATCGGCCTTGTAATACTGCTGCTTCCGTCATGATTTTCAGTGAGTTCAATCGATTATCCATCGGGATAAATTTCATATTAGGTGTTTGTTAAGACCTTTAAAATAAGATACTTCTTGAAAGCATTTGGCGAAGTATAGAGTGTTTGAGTGCTCGTCTTCATGTAGGTGGTCGTCTGAGTCACGTGTGAAGACTCATCCAAACAGGAAACTTCTAATGAAATGAAAATGAAAGTTCATAACAAAAGTCCACAGGGAATATGCTTTCGATTAATTAAAAGACTTTCACTAATAATTTACCTTTTTAAGGAGGGCCTTAAGACTGCATTCTGCCGACAGATCTCTGTGTACTTTGTAACTTTAAACGACGCAGTCAAGAGGAGAAAGTGGCAGTAGAATTGATAATTATATTATATACAGCGTGCAAAAAGTATAGTCATCTGCAAAGTTTGCGACAGCATATTACACCAAACATGCAGTGATGCGCTACATATGTACCCAAAACCGGAAGTGGTCTTGCAATGGGAGTGGTCGGTTATCGAAAATCGAGTGAACACAATACTTCCTCCTATATATCTATGCTGGCATACTATATTTCAAATTCCATGTTCCAAATAAAATCTAGCGAACGTAACAAAGATCCACGCGAAGAGTTCGGGAGGAAAGACTACGGAATCTAGCGTAACTAAATGTATGGTGCCCACTGGCGTTTGCACGGCTCTTTTGCGGTGTTCGGAGGACTGCAAGTTCGAAGTTGTCCAGACACCTAGATCTTTCTGCCTATAACGAACCGGTTGTGCAATCCCACTTAAACGCTACTGGCGTATCGGGAAGCGTTTCACCAGCTTCCAAACCTATGGCAATACGTTCAGGTACATTAAACGTCAGGAGCCACTTGGTAGACCACGCATCCAGCTTACCAACGTCTTTATGCAGTTTCTGTGAATGATTCGCACAACTTATTGTTTTTTTCGTGTTTTCCATGCTCTGCAGCCGTGGTGGAAGCGTAGTAAAAGTTTTCAGTCAAGCCGTTTATATAGATATAGTTGAGTAGAGGGCCTAAGATCTAGCCCTGTGAGCCACCGCATTCCACTGGTTCCCATTCCGACCCCCTGATACCAGCTATTACTTTTTGCAGACTGTTAGTTAGAAAATATTTGATCCACTCAAAAACACTGCCTTACATCCAACATGCTTAAATCATTTATAGGAGTCGTCGATGAGGCATGCTATCCAATGCTACATTGAAGTCGAGGAGGATGACATCCACTAAACGACCCTACCCTATGGCTTTTAGCTTTTTTTCCTGCGAGTAAAGGCCATCCGTAAAACATGAGTGACTACGACGAAGTCCGTGCTGGGCAGCGCACAATGGATTCCTTTTGTCAACATAGGTCATCCAATGCCTCATAATGGATTGTTTCATAATCCTGCACAAATTGCTGACTAAGTCAATGGGATGATGATTTTCGGACTTCCGCCTAGATCCTCGGTTGCAGATCGGTGAGACAAGAGCGGCATTTCGTCCCTCCGGCAGTATGCTTTTACCCATGGACTTTTGGAATAACATAGAGACCAGCTCGAATAGTGTCTCGACCAATTTTGGTGAACAATAGGGCTTAAGGAGGAGCAATTCTGCCCTAATCGAGGCAGGCAAGAAGAAATTATGGTCTTCCAATGCCAAGAATGCAGGATTTTGTTGTTGTTCTGGGTGGGGAAAAGAAGGAGGATTGGCCTTATGAGTAAATATCGAATAAAAGAAGCTAGAGAGGACTGGTGCTATCGTTTGGTCGTCCGTCCTCATTGCTCCATTTTGGTTCCCCCATACCGGAATTGGGCAGCGGTTTCTTTTGCTCTTACGTATGCAACCGTATAGGATCCTTGCATGCTCCGGTGAATTTTGCAGTATGTTTAGCTCCTGTTTTCACGGAAGTCTATTAACCTCACGACAACGCACATCTAGGACAACGGGCCCGTGGCTGAATGGTAGAGTGTCAAACTCCACGAACAAAGAGCCCGGGTTCGAACATCAAATGATCCACACTTGGGGTTGGGCATGTCTGGCTGACGACGGCTAATAAGCCAGAAATGGCCATCCTGTTTCCCCTTGCCTGTGTCAGTACCACCTGATTTAAATGTGCTACTAGTCGCTGTGCGACTGCCTGCGAGGGTTCTAGCATGAGCCCCAAGGCACAACGGAGCGAGCCTTTTCCGTAACCTGATTGGTGAGCGCCAACTGTCATAACATCTAGCTGCACTTTGCATTCCTATAATTGTTAAGTACTCCATTAAAGACGAAAAACACTCCACATCTTATATCTTCTCCTGAAAACGAGTTGAGATTCCTAGGTTGTCCACTGTCGACGATTGTTTTTTTTCTTTGGGCTGACTAAACAATTAATATCAGTGATTCCGTTAACCGGCGATGTGGAAGTGTGGTGGAGTTCGTTAACTTATCTCGCAGCGTGGTTGGCCAGTTTATTGCTGAGAAATACGTTCGCATTTTAGTCTTCAAAGGCAATGTTAGTTTACCTTGAATATAGTGAACTACGCCTGACCAAACCAACCACCTGTTTGATCAGTCGGCTGCAACATGGAAATCTTTCTGCAGACTGAACATAATTCACCGACCGTGTTACGGAACTAACTCGTCCCACTGTGGCTAAGGGCACTCATTCCTGGTTGAATATATATGATTGTTTGTGTGTGTTTGTCGGTCGAAAAAAACAAACAAACAAGAACAACACACTATCTCCTCCCCTTCCTCCCTCCTCCTCCTTCTCCTCCTCCTCCTCCCCCTCCTCCTCCTCTCCTCCTCCTCCTCCTCCTCCTCCTCTCCTCATCCTCCTCCTCCTCCTCCCCGCCGCCCCACTCGCCAGACTGGAAAGGGGCGTCCGCTCACTCTGCAGCCTGGAGTGTTCGTTCCCTTTTAGTTGGGCAAAATAGGCGTATAGCACGTGTTGGACGCAAGCTTTGTGTCACTGACTTTTTAATTTCATCAGAAATTAATCGCTGATTTTTAGTAAGTCAGTATGGACTGAGCTTTCTAGTTTCAGACCAAAAACTGCTACGAATATTTGGGTGGAAGTCCACAATGGGATAACGACGTAATATTTATAAACTGCCGACAGGCAGTTAATAGTATGCGCACAGGTCGCATAATATACCGTGTCAGACAGCGATGCGTGACACGGTCGCGACAGTGACACCCGCATTCACGAGAACCTGTACACCATGCAGGCAGTTGATAATCGCCGAGAGCCCGCCCCAGAAAGCTCGGAGGCCGCCTTCCCTTCCAAGCCCTTTCAACTAAGTCCGACTTCCTGGAGGTCAACGGTAGACTACACAACCCTCGGTCAGTTGTCAATTGGTAAGGCTTAACGGATTTTTGGCATATTCATAGACAAACGTCCTGATATGCCTCGATGGAAGTAACACCGACGATCTCGTGAAGAGGCTATTTGATGCCCTCTTTGACGATAAGGCTACCGTACACTCTAACTTTAAGGAAGAGAAAACTAAAGAAGGCCTTGCGGATGACTGGTTTCTGAGATGATAAAAGGTAAGCCCTTGCTTATATGAGACTCTGCATGCTAAATAGACATTAAAACTGCGTGGAACAAAGGATGGATGGTAGACTGTATGAACTCGAGGCCGCCTTCACAAGGCGGCTGAAGAGATCCCTCGACGCCCTACGCAAGCGACGTTCTCAGGAAGATTTCACTTCAGATGGCTCTGATGGCTAGTGTAGCCAAACTCGTATTACACCTGCTTGGTATAGAACCGTCAGCAGGACCGTCGTCGTCGCGGCTAAGTAAGGAATTATGATGACACATTTGTAATTTATATTTTCATAATAAATCCTTATTTGTTCTACGTACTAACGCCTTCATATAACCTTCATGGGTAGCTACGTAATACGTATAGTAAAGGATCGGATGGGAGGTGCGGAAAAGAGCATTCATAGGTTCTAAAAGGGAAATGTCGCAAAGGACAGGCGTCCCGCAGCTGCATATCGCCGTATCGCGTCTTTTCGCCGTTGTTCCCATTGCGACCAAATAGACAAAATCCGTTATAAATCGATCATACCATCACTAATTGTCCACAGCGAGGCGCTGACGTTTCGCTTTGCATTTGCTACTAGGGGTACCACGGCACGTACGTGCCAAAAGGCGAATAAGAAACTCTCATTGTAAGAAAAACTTGATGTAGTGCCATACAGTCACATTAAATAATACATTATCGACAACCTAGCCATCTCCATGTCTGAGATATTTCCTGTTGGGATAATTGCAAGTGGACAAACAACATAGTACGGATCTTCTGCGCTGGTTTTTATTTTCCAATATTTTCCCCATTTCATGCGCCTCCGTTTATTACGCACCTTTACAGTTAGGCACACTTAAGCGATTTGTAATATAGTCATTCTCTAAAATTTTAGTTTTCAGTGAAAATTAATTATTTTTACGTTAGTAAATGTTAATTTGTCAACTCGTTTATGTATTCTTTTTAAAACAGTCATTTTTCACTGACGTAGCACTTTGGGGAACGCGTGTTAGGTAGATTTTAAGTTATAGAGATTTTCTTATGCTAACTAATGGCTTTTCATGAGTTAACACACCTACTATGATAAAGGTTTCGACAACGGATGTCGTCGTAGACGTAGGATAATTACTTCCGTTAGTCTTATCAGCAGTCTTAGTACCGGAAGCAATTGCAGACATGGTAGTCGAAGTAACATCCTGGTATTAGTGGTATTGGGGTTAGTAGTACTGGTAGAAGTGCCAGTTTACATAGTAGTGCTAGTTTCGGTAGTAATACTTATCTCAGTAACCGCAGAAGCCACTGCGGTCATATTAGTAGCGGCGTCAGCATTAATACCCGTGGTACCCGTAGAAGTAGTCGTTGGAGTTCTAGTACTAGCCGATTTACTGACGGTAGCTCTTATCCTACTGGTTGCGGTTCTAGCAGTTGTTGTAATAGTACTTGAAGTGGCAGTAGTAGTGGTGGTAGTAGTAGTAGTATTGGTAGTAGTAACAGTAATAACGGTAACAGTAATCTAGGTAGTTGTGGTGCTATTAATAGCAGCTGTTCCAATATTGGCAATGGCAGACATAATACTAGTAGCGTTCGTTCGCGTACTGCTATTAGTGGGGTGTAAGAGTTTCCAGTCTTGGCTTCCACGTGAAGATTGTAGAAGATCACACCATCCATCCCGTGCAGATAGTGACTACGCCTACCGTCCGTTAACTGGTACCCAATCCTCATCTCTGGCATCTCGAAGCTGGGCTCTAACTGACGGACATACACCGGTGACCGTCTCGACCGGGAGGCTAAACCGGAGTGGGAGTATCCGGTGTTGTGCTCCAACACCCGGTAATTTTGCTTCCCTTCACACCAACCGCCCTCCCCTCCTTTCCTTTATTCCTTCCCACCGCACTCCGTCCTCCAGGGCTCTCCACTTCCCTTTCCAATCCCCTAACTTCACCTTCCTTCCCCGCTCCCTCTTATCACCTCCTCCTGCTTCCACTCCAAATAGTCCTACGAGGAGGGCGACATGCAGTTCCGTAGGCGCCTCAGACTAACTCGGGTTGCTCTGCACTAGACAAACCAGGATTCTTAAGCAGTCCTATTTGATATAGGACTGTTTACCCTCTGGTGGGGATGGGGTTAGAAAGAATACTGAGATCACGAACTCTGCATGCACACTATGGCTCGCGGCTGTAAAACTTATGGTCGGAAAAATCCACAAAACAACCAACGCTCCTAATTCTCCCTCAACCGCGCCTCACGGACTGCTAGAGTAAGTTCGCTCACTTTAGCAGCGTGGAATGTTCGTTTACTCCTTGATAATCCGTCCGGGACGGAGGACGGCGCTTATAGCTCAAGAAATGGCGCACCACAAGATGGACATTGCTGCACTCAATAAGACCCGCTTCTCCGAACAGCGCTAACTGGAGGAAGTAGCTGCCGAAAACAACTTCTTCTGGAGCGGCCGCAAAAGGCGGAGTGAAAGGACGCAGGCGTTGTCATTGTCGTTCGGATCGACATCGTACGACGACTGTCCTGCAAGCCATAGGGCGTCAACGATCGCCTCATCAACCCACCTCTATCACCTCGGGAGCCAGATTCGCCACCATCGTCAGTGGTCATGCATCAATCTTCGCCCAACGCTGCATACAGTACTCCCCGCATCTACGTTAACGGCACCAAATTAAAGACTGCGGACAACATCGCCTATTAAGGCAGAACAATCTCATATTACATCAAAATCGACGACGAAGTGTCTCACCGAATTTCCAAAGCTAGCCAAGCCTTCGGCCGGCTGCAGAATTCTGCATGAGTCCCTTCGGCCTCCGCTTTAAAAAAAACTGAACATGTATAAAGCGACCATCTTTACGACTGCTCTATGGCGCAGAGACCTGGACAGTCTAGGAGAAACGTTTAGAAACGCAATCGCATTTGCCTCAGTTGTCTACGTCGCATACTAAAACTGAGGTGGTAGGACAGGATGCCGAACACGGACTTTCTGAAATGGACTGGAATCTTAAACATCAACGCCATGTTGAGTCAGCTGAAACTATGTTAAAGTGGTCACCTCGTGCAGATCGATGACGAACGCCTACCCAAACAACCCTTCTACGGAGATGTCGCCATGGGCGTTCGCCAAAAAAGATGTTAAACCTGTCGCTACAAGGGCACCTTTAAGAATCCCTTGAGGCGGCTACAGACCAACGCAAAGACTGGGGAAGACTTCACACAGAACCGGCCTGCCTGGAAAAGGGTAGTGAAGACTGGGACAACCATCCACTAAACCAACCGGATCGTCCCCGCCAACGCCAGAAGGGGGGTTCGCAAGTCTCAGGCACCCCTGACCCGCAACGTCAATCCTCAGCCACGTCCGCACTGTCAACGGACATTCCGCGCACAGATCGCCCTCGTTGGACATCATCGGACTCGATGCATCCGCCCGACAATCCCACCCGTTGTCTCCACGACTGCCATGCTCCAACCCCCACGGCGTCCACTACGACCACCGCCCTCACCGTCGACGCTAAACATCGCCGTACCCCGCCGTCGTCGCTCACCGCCATCTACACCGTCTGAGTCACAATCTCGGAGGCGACGCCGACAGGCACCACCGCTCACACTCCCAGGGCAGAACAAAACTCTCCCGACGGTCCACAAACCAACCTCACCGTTACCGCCCCCGTTTCCATCGATGTGGACTCGGTCCTAACCTGTCCCAATTGCGATCGCACATTCACCTTGCGCATTGGCCTAGTCTGTCGGTTGCGAATCCGTCGCACTGTGACCGGGGCATTAGTGTCAGGAGTCACCCCATACACTCGCCACATCCATATTAACTGTTCACATTGTCCTATTCAGTCGCATGCGTATCCACAACAGCGGAATTCATGGCATTACAAAACACCATGCACATTTACCACCCCTCGAATCCCCAGTCCTATCCACTACCCATCGACCAGCACTCCCACTAATAGCAATACCACACCGACAACCGACCCAACATCTCTCAACCTATCCTGTCCACACCATCACCGCGCGTTCACCTCACGCACCAATCTGGACGATCACCTGCAAATCCATTGCACAGAGACTGACGAGCCAGTGCCAGACGCACCATCATAAACCCACAACACCTTCCTCAACTGCCCATACTGTCCACGCACATTCACTCACCGCATGGACCTATATGGTCGTATGCGTATTCATGAAGACGTATGGTAAATCACCACAGACACGACCACATCACCACGCACATTCCCACCAACAAATGCATCAAACATAAACTCATTCAATACTTCACATAGCCGGCTCCTCTCACATAAGTGGTAAATGTGTTTTTCGGCTAATTTATCCTTGTGGCTCCTCTGTAGCATGTGAGATCCGAGCGTTCTGCCACATTGTGTGTGAAATCCTGATGTGTGCGACTGGGGGACGAGGTCGTGTGTGTGGCGCACGCAGACGAGCTCTCTAGCTATGGCAGCCACTGGGTCCATTTTCCACAACAGACATCTGACCGGCTGGAGTAGTAGCTTGAGCCTGGGAATGAGGATAGAGAGTGAGTGCGAGGACTCAGAGTATTTTCGTCACTACAGACAATTTGACGCGCTTGAAACTATCACAGCGGGCTAAAAGCTGTGGCTTGGAAGGTCGCTAACTGACAGGATTACTCGGCCTTCACAATCAGAGCAGTGGGCGTTTGAGTGGCGTAGCGGAGAGGTGGAATGAAAGGCAGTCTGCAGTGGCTCCTTATTGTGGCCAATATGGCATTTCCACTCGGTGCAATCCAACCGCCTCCTCCGCTTCTCTTCTTGTAGGCAAAATCCTGATCGGTGTTTGTTGTGGACCATGGGGTGTGGAGGTACGCCTGCGTGCGGGCTTAAACCTTGCCAATCACCTACCTCCTCTATTGCCACTGGTCATCTTAATGCTGTCTTGATGAGAGATTCAGGTGGGGGAGGAGGAGAGAATGCCGTAGATGCAGCGCAAGTTCACTATCACTCTAAAATGATTTAGGCGCAAGTCACCCTCCAGGCCGTCATCCAGCTATGGAGCAAACGGTGGACATCGTCGGTCACGCGATCAAACTGTCAC
>CACRXP010000391.1:585738-610668 GCA_902702965.1 Spirometra erinaceieuropaei | reverse complement strand
AGTTGTTTGACTTCGAACCTTTCTTCAATCTCTTTTGCTGTCTGGCGGAACAGTGTTTCCAGACTGGCTTGTAAAACACCAGCACTAATTACCAGAAGTCTTCCCAAGGTGATTTATTCCCAGGGGCAAGGTCACCTCCGCAAAATTTCTGAATTTGCGGCGACTGGTCCTTCTATCCAGCACTTTTTACCTCGCCTCTTTTTACTACTTGCGTAGACGTAATTATAAGTAAAAGGATGCACTAAAAATGGATTTTTCCCCTCTGTAAAACTGTCCGTACAGATATATTTTGAGGTTCTGCAGCGGAAAATCACGTCAGCTGCTTGCTGTTGCATGGGCTTAGTGTAAAACCCCTTTAAAAGTCCGCCTGACTTTACATAGCCTGTCTGGAATTATTTGAAACGCGTGGGTTTATAACAAGTTGCAAGTTTCTGGACTACTAGCTACCCTATAAATTTTAGGACAACTTTCGGCGAGGTTTGGTCCTACAGCCCCATCTGAGTGATATCACCTGGTTAGCTTTATAAAAATTTTATTAGATGCTAGTACGCTGAATCCACAAATATCACGTATTTGAATCTTCCCACAATTATAGTCCAGCGAATGACCGTGTCACGGGGGATGAGTGCTTATACACCAGCCTCGGTTCCCTCAGGTATTAGCTCACACGCGCTTCCCTGCGCGTGCTTCGAGCCCCGCTTGCGCCCTCTTTATTATCTTAATCCAGCGAGTGACCAAGTGGGCTCGTTAATGGAATTGTTCGGACGGTGTTGAACTCCGTTGGTTCCACTACAGAGCCTATGCACTGCGAATTACCCCGCGCTTCCCTCTGTGGGTTTCCAGTTGTGAATTCGCCCTCCTTATCCTCAGTCCAGAGAGGGGCTGTGTCGGGGGGAGAGTGTGTAAACGTCACCTTCACCCGCTTCCCTGAGCATGCTTTGAGTTCTGCTTGCGCTATCTTTTCCTCCTTAATCCAGCGAGTGTTTAAGTTATGCTTGTTAAGTAATATTGTTTTAGTAAGCTAATCATATGGCATCAATCAAGTGGGGCTGCAGAACCAATCCTAGCCCAACTTTCTTCATTGCGTGTCAGTATGTCAAGCAAGGCATTGAATAGAGAGCTTTCTGTATTTGCTCCAACCAGCTGAAGTGAATGTATTTTGGGAAACTTGCCTTAACTTTCCAAACGCCGGTCCACCTGGAAGGATGTCCACGATATGTGCTCCGCGGCCTTCCCATTCGCCTGGATTGCCACCCTTTACGGCCAGTCCAAGACCAACCTGGGGATGCCTCTCCAGTACGACGTTGAAGAGCATTGTTCAACCACTTGTTCCACGGAGACGGCCCTAATTACGGGTCGGAGGTCCTCAGAAGTCTCAATAAATTTAAAAAAGACAACCAATGATGATTCCTAAATACACAACATATCGTTAAGAGTAAAAGGGCATGATTCAATCGTAGTCGAATTTGTCAGATAAAATGGGCTTAGTTGAAAAGCCTGAAATATTCGAACAGTGCCTTCCATCGAGGGCAAGGCTTGTGCGAGCCCTGCTGAACGAAAGCGGTCCTTTCGACACAGTTAAAACCACCGTTAATATTCCCATATTTCACTTGCATCGACCATGGTCGAACCCAGATGAAGACCGAAGAGTGGCGTCAAGGTGGAAATTAAGTGACCAGTGACTTTTTTCCGGGCAACCGGCACTTTATTCAATTATCATTTACTTCACCATCTGCAGATCCATACTATTGCTATTGTAAAGAATAGCGTCAATGTTTGTCTTTCTGAAAATTAATGAAAAGCTAGAACTCGTCAAAAATACTGCTGTTTATGATAGTCAACAAAATAAAAGCATTTGGGCCAAATTATCGTCTTTGACCTATAAAACTACAGGAACTTTCTGCTGACTCATATGTCTGCATACATAGACTCCTTCTGGCCTTAGAGAAGCGTTGCAAATTGCTTCGAATTCTCGGGCGGGAGCGGTTAATAGTATTCGTTGTATTATAGGTCGCAAAAAATAAACAAAACGCTGGAAGTGAAAAGGAAATGTTGCAAAAACGTGAGTGGCTTGAAGGTCAATAATGGAATGTTAACTTCTTGAAAATTTGGAAAATGCGTTGAAAATGCGTTCACCAATCAGATTAGGGGACATACTCCTCCCGTTGTGCTTTGGGGCTCGATCTAGTGGCCCGCAACCCATGGGTCAGTCAGCCCGTTGCTCAGTTGGTAGAGCGTTGGACTTACCGAAACTGAAGGACCGGAAAGCGCGGTTTCAAGGCTCAGGCACAGCAAACGTGCGTTTGTGGGGGTGGGGGGGGGGGCTGGCAGACAAGCGCTAATAAGCCAGAAATGGGTATTCCAGTCTCCCTTGACTTTATCAGAAATCTCTCTCTGCATTTTCATATGTGCATTCCTGCTGAATATTGAGACAGTAAAGAAAGATACTCGGTCGGAAATTTCATATTTTATGGGAAGTTGCCTCAACCTTATTCATTTACGATGTTCCTTTAATCGACACTTTCAGTTTTCATCTCATTATAATGAGATAATGTCTCTTATAAGCATGCAGTACGAGTCCCCTGGTTAGCATGTCTTTGAATGCCTGGATTACCTAGATAGTTAAGCAACTTCTGTTGGTCATTATACTATTAATACAGAAGCAGCCTTGTAGCATGCCGATCATCAAGAGCATGTGTAAAGGATTGTGAGAATTCGGGTTATGGCAGGAAAAAGTAGGAGTTTAAGTGCAAAGCATACGGCGTTCAGATAACTTTCCTGCAATCGTCCTCAAGCTTCCTCACTGCTTACCTGACCATAGGCCATATTAGCTAACAGGATAATCTTTAAAGTCGTAACTCACCTATGATTCGTGATTGCAGGGAGTTGTTGGCTGTCGAATGTGCATTCTCATCGACGTCACTGTCCAGGTGACTTGCGTAACATAATATTAGAAGTAGACACATGTTTGGGTCTGATTTTGCATACGTAATCAGGTTACCTAGCGAGATGGTCGAATCACCTTTGGGCCTTATACACCTCTAAACAGACACACACGCACGTACGCACACACACGGCTGGCCGGACAAAGCATTTAATTCAAAAACACAATATTTTCCAGAGACACTACGTAATAGGATTCTAACTGGGAATTTTTCGGAGTGGTGGAATTCGAGCAGGAATGGAAACCATGTAGACCCTGACAAGCGGGTAAATGCGACTGCTGATTGATTGTATGCGCGCTTGAAAGACTGGTTGAGCGCCGCAGTCGGATTTGGTCGAATCTTTGCGAAAAGGGAAGCTAACGACAGCAGAAAAAATTGCAGTGATACGTTGACACAACCAATCAGCGGCCGGTAGTTTGAACTTGTAGATGAACTCAAAGGGGAATCAAGGCCCTTGGTAACGGGATATCGGCCAGATTCTTAGGCTGCAGTTAGCTCGCGATGTGCCTTGATTTGACCATTATTAACTATTTCCGTGCCTGTTGAACCGAAGCCGTCAAGCGGCTATATGGGGGTCAGTTGGACCCCTCCAAATGTGGTTGGTCGAACATCGCAGACTTTTCTGCGGGGGATTCTCGCGCACGCAATGGCCAATCCGCGAACAGCACACCCTGGGCAGGAGCGTTCTAGAACACCCTCAACGGCTGGCACGCCATTGGGCAGAATGCTCCAGGACGCACAGGAGCCCATATTAACAGGGCATCTCGCAGACAAGTCACTGTCAATAAAGTGCTTGTTCTCCGGACCGGCTCTTTTTCTGTTCAAGCTTCCTTCGGATCATAACACTTGTGCGTATCAGACCCACCCTGCTTTCAGTTTTGTCCATGAGCTTACAAAAATTGATGGCAAATGACACCAAACTGAACTAAGTAGGCATGTTTTAGTTATAGAAATCTGGGCTTATATATTCTATCATTGCCGTTTGGAAGGTAGTGCCCGTTTAGTTGTGAGGTTGTCCACTTTGGCTAAGGTTCTTTCATACGTCACCCAAACAATTTCAGGGAGGCCATTTTTACCCAGAACGCTCCTTACGAAATCGTGGTCATCCTCTACAGCTTTTACAGAGCAATGCACCCTCCAAACGGGTCACGTGGTAGATGCGCTGGGCCAACACGTGGACCATATCGGATTCTGACAGGCTTTACCGGATTGCATACCATAACAAATGTCAACATTTCGGGGTGCGGTGGCAGACCCGGTCGGCGGCAGACGTCGCGCATACTAGGACCTCTGCCGCCCTCCCCATTGTTTTTGTTGGTCAAAAACCTGGCAGTTTCTGTGTGGACCAGGGGGTGTGAAGTGGAGAGCTAAGGTGCGAGCACGACTGTACCATCCAACTGCGCCCTCTCCCGCCTCCGGTATTCTTGACTCTGTCTTGACACTCGGTCCAGGTGGGGAGGAGAGGGTGTGGTAGATGCTGTGCAAGTCTACTATTACTATAAACTGATTCACGCACAGGTCACTGTCCCTGCTCTACCTTGCTGTGTAGCATCCGGTGGACATCGTCGAGATGGACGGTTAACCTGTCGTGTGCAGAGGAATGGACCGTTCTTCTTCCCTGTCATAGATAAAGAAACTGTGGAATTCTGCCCACTGTTCGGACCATAATGTGAGTTGCGCCAACAAAATTCCAATTCGGTAGGATGCCCCGGAACGCAAGACACACTCGTTTCTCTTTTCCAGAGCTAAATCAAACGTTGGGTGATTTAAGTTTGCTTACTTCGGGTAGCTATGCAAGTTGTTCTTCTCGCAAAATATTACGAGAATATTGTCATCATGACAGGCATAAGTATAAGATTGCCCTAAGATCGAATAAATTCATTTTCTTTCGGGTCTTCCACAAATACGTATACTAATATTGATCCGAGGGACAAATCGATAGCTATAGCGTCGAGCTGGTGGTAAATTTGACTACCTGGAATCCTGTTTAAAATTACCTCAGGGGAATACTGGTGATAAAATGTTAAACATCTATGCATAACATTGTTTGCCTCTGAAACTAGTATTTCTCACATAATATCCACGCATATATTTAGTGTCTCATAAATCGCGGAACGTTAATTTACGGTTTACTAGCTGAAGTGTTTCCACGAACCGGTTTGCAGTTGTGTGATGTCTGATAATGGCCGCCGGGTCTGGTTTGTGAATCGTGTTCACTGCTAGGAAGTTTAAAATTAGAGTTGAGGACACTATGTAGTTTTACCGTCGCCATGGTCCACAATGTCCCATTGTAAATTCTATAAAATACGCAAATAATCTATGAGTTTCATTCAATAAGCAACAGCAGAATCAAATTAAGTTTATTTGTTGTCCAGCACCCAAAAGTAAATACCGATAAATGTGGTCTACTTATGTTTATTCAGTAACTATTGTAGGTAACGAATAGAACGCTTGGGAATGCGTTCTGTGTCATAATGCGTTAGTCGGAGTTCAAACCAGACCCCTCACATGAGATCGGGATGCGGTTTAATCGACTTTCACAGTGACCTAAGTCACCATGCTCATTTTCAGTGAATGTGATTAGATCCTTATTCACTCGTTCCTTTTGATATTGCATGGGGTGGTGTTTGGTGGGCCAGCAGGGAATCGGGGGCGGTCGTCAGAAGTGCATATGGGAGGCGTTTCCGAGACCATATTTATCATACCTGCAATTCCACATCTTTATTCCATAAGCATCTGTTTGATTGGTAGCCTGGACATGGTGTCCCGGGTTTGATCCTTACACCGTTGATCATGAAAGTGCTCTTAATATCTGCGTGCAGGTCCTTGTGCGGCTGGTGGTGGTGGCGATTACGACAGGGGATAGAAAACTAGGAAGATGTGTTATTATGGTTGTTTTTATCTTCTTCAATTGCCTGTTGTTAATAGTCCATTGTTTCTCAGAAAATTTTATTCCCGGCTTCGATAATAACCTCACTTACTTAACAACACGTCCCCAGACCGTTCAGATAAATTAGACGCTATATCACTTCACATGTTGTGTCAACTAGTCAAAAGACTAACTGTCTCTTATCTTTACGGATGTGTATACATGGCTGCCAAAAAGCAGACACCCCCCCCCCTAAGTGCTCATCTGGATACGCAGGTGTACTTTAAAAGTGCATCTGCGCGCCACATTTGGGGGATGACTGGATGAACCACCTGTGCGCAGACTAATTAGGTCTACCGTGTGGTCTGTTGAAGTTAAAAAAATCGATCATTTGTAAAACCGTGACAAGTATTTCTTCAAAGTCACCATGCTAACCGCAAAATAAAGCATATGTGGTAGTAGATTAAGATTTGCGGGGTAAGTGAATCAAGCATTGGGCAGTCAAATGTTGAATGAACCAATATTTTACGATGGCTTAACTGTCTAAGATTAACAGTTGGGTAAGTTTTTCCACGTGGCTTTAATTGAATTTATCTCGAAGTGGAATGATCGAAAGTGAGACAGTTTTGCAAAATAAAGGTGCTCGTTTGGTCTTTACTTACTAACATGGCTCACTGATGGATGCATTTTTGTCCAGCAGTTCTCTAACAAATAAGTTTGCTTTTAAAAATCCCCGGAAGGGTCGAGTACTCTGTCCTAGTCCCTAGTGTAAGTGCAACGTGAGCACTGAGAGTAAAGTAAAACGAAGGGGGATGCTGAAGTCGTTAGTGGGGAAAGTAGCCGAGGCTGAAACGGACAAGGCAACCTGATGCATGACAAATCTGCCGCGAGATTGAAGGAAGCCCAGAATCTCCGCAAAGGACCTGGCTGACAGGAGACGCGGGGCAGAAATACCCCAAACCGAACGGTTAACCTAACTGTAACCTCAGAAGTAAACCTAGCCCTTCACGTAATTATAAACATAACGCTAACCCTAAACTTGGCAACAAACCTAACCTCAAACCTACCACGGATCCTATCCCTAACCCCAAGCCTAACCTTAACCCTAACTCTAACCTTAGTCATGACTCTATCACCTACCCAAACCCCAAGCTTAGCACTAGACGTAAGCCTAAACCGCAATCCAAACCCTAACTCTAACCGGAACCATTAAGCTTAACACAAACACTAGCCTCAAACTCAATTATCCACCTGAAACTAACCTAAACTCTACCTCTAAACCGAGACATCAGGTTGTCCTTTTCCGTTTTAGCTTTGGCTACTTTCCAACTAACGATTTCAGCATCCTCCTTCGACTTGTTTTACTTGCAATGCCCACAGCTTAGCCAAACCCTACCAAAGGGCATTGTCTGACACATGAACCGATCCTGTACAAGGGTGTAAGCATGACGCGCAAACCAGCTCTTTTTTCCATAATTTTTGCAGCCCCAAATCGTCCTTGTCTTTGTATGCCTAAGTTTGCTAACAAAACCCTCTAAAGTTAGGCGTTTGTTTGTGTCATTGGACTTAGACATGAGATAATTTTAAGTTCCCTCCAGTTATCACGCTAAATGCTTCATATTACTTCCGAATTTCGGAAAGTGCGACTCAATAGAAAGCAAAGAACATGCCTGAATCGTTGCCCACCTAAAAAGTTACAAAATCTACGAATGCGTTGCGGGTAAAAGGGCACTTGGATAAAAACACTTGGGCAGTATTCAACAAAACCTAAGCACTGCTCACGCAACAATAGAGGTAGAAACGTAAGTTTGAGAAAGGTAGTATTAAGTATCCAGACATTTTTGCCCTCAGACATTTACGATGGTCTGCAAAAGAGGGCCTCCTAGGGTAAGATATCAAGGATTAGCAAAACCTCAAATTCTAAATGAAACAGGGAATAACGTTGTCAACCGGAGTATCACATTAGTCAGCACCATTTTATAGCCGTTTCACTACCGCTCTTCCTTCTGTGTTATTTTTGCATACCAGAAATGTTAACTGCTTCAGCTGAAGATACCTTTAATGGTAATGCATGACCGGCAAATGAGAGTTGGCTTCCAAGCTTGAAGCCTTCTTGAAGCGGCGCTTTAATGAAATCACTTTCTCCAATCACCCTCTTTAGTTACTCCTTGAAGATCCTTTAGACCAAGTTCTGATACGCAGCTCAGCTCCATTTACTGTATTGGTTTCTTTTCTTCTGCCAGAAACAATGGTTCTCCCCAGCCTGAAAATGTTGGTTTATTGCTCCACGCATATTGATCTGGTGGGAGTGGAACAAACCACCTGAATGTTTTATCATCATATCAGCAAACGAGCTTAGATCACGCTTACTGTACATACTTCGGCAAAACCGATTACATTTATCGCTTACACTGTTTCTGTCTTTCGGTGTGAACTAAAACTCCTAGAAAAGGTATTTACGGCACTGTCGTCCAGTTTTAGAAATGTCGCCTTACCGCGAACTCAGTTTGATTAGACTGCTCGTGTCGCCAAACGTTTCTCAATGTTACACATTATTTATTAGTATTATTATCCTTCCGTTATCGCAGATGTATTCACATTGATTCTTTCTTCACACTCTTTCTACACGGCTTTGCACTCCGAAAAATGGATTTGTGCGTGATAGGATGTGTCCTTTTCCTGCTTCGCGCAGTCCCAAGTGGAAGGCATATTTTTTGAATTGCTGTTAACACTGATGCGAATATCTAAAATTTGTGTGCATGGAAATCGAGCAAACTAACGCACTCTCGTCTCTTCCAGGGTATTCGGTAAAGGAATTTTACTGTGTAGCACAATGAAAGGTTGTTTTAGATAATCCGAAGGTGTAGAAATGGACCCTGAATGATGTATATAAAAATTATTTCCGCCTGCTCATATTAACTGCAGATTTCTAATTCTTCATTCTCACGCAGAGGTATGTTTTGATTTCTCTAGACTGCCGATATGCTTGTTATCAAGCAAAGATTCGGTAACAATTGGGAGATGGCACCCAAGAAAATCCGCCCAATCAAAGCAGCCTGTCTTACGGTACAGGTGGTAATAGAGGTTTCGCGGGTGGGGCCTTCGAGTGCGTGGACAAATATGAATAATACTAAGAATTTTTTTAAGAAATGGCTTTTCGAACGATAAAGTTTAACCTCATCACTGTATGGCAGTAAAAATGTGCGCGGTGTCGGATTTGCTTGAAGAGGCAGATAATATGAAGTCGATCCAGCTCGTATTCCCTGCTTAATTGCTTTTTAAAATAGGGGCTTGAAAGCGGAATGCAGTTGGCTAAAGGAAACGTTCTACGTTGTGCTGTTCATGACCCTATGCCTTCAAATCCTCGCTTTCAAAACTGCACGTTCAATAAACACAGAGAACGTGATTGAAAACCTCGCCGTACTTGACCCCGACGAGAGTTGCCATTTTGTGAAATTGCTTAGCTGATGACATCGTCTGTCTAGGATTGTATGCTTTTAAAGTTTCCGGCCCTCAGTAAAATACCTTTATTTTATTCCTTTCATCAGCCTGCGGACGAACACTCATGCAGTCCTCCGGCATATTCTCATCGGTAACGGAATTTTTTGGGTGCCATCTCCCAAATGTTACCAAAGATTTTTCTAAGGATGCAAATAAGTTGTGTTTGCTTCTGGTAAACTGCGATTTCTGTACTAAAGTTTCCTATTTATTTTCTGCACTCGTTTAAAAAAATTTTACAACCTAAACGTGCAGATTTTAGTCAACTTTTTATCCGGCTGATTTGCGTTCGATAATCTTAACTCATTGTGACTTTTGTGAGTCCATCTAGAGGTGTATGGGGAACAGAGAACTTGTTATCCTAAAACCGCATTCTGGACTAACGGACAATGACTGTCCGAATAGTTTCGTGTACAGTTAATAGCAGGTTCAAACCCTGAAGTTCCACTCTACGCAAGACTTGCGCAATCAAACTTCCCAGTGATCTGATGGTTGGATGCAAAAAAATATCTTATTAACAGGGCTATCAGCACTTCAAATAAACCAACGTTCCCCCTATCAGGCATAATGTGTTTTAAGCAAAGTGGATTATTTTATCGGTTTTCCGTAATATCTCAATGTCGCTTCATACGCAATGTTTAAAACTCAGCAAAATGTGCACGTACATTTCGTCGCAATGCAAACGACGGAAGGATACCCAAGTACACGAGGTAAAAGATCCATCTTAGACCGCGAAACGAGTCCATGTGGAGCAGAAGCACGCCCATTTTTGCGCGTAATCTGGGCACGCTGAAGAACTTACGTCGTCTCCCCTCCCTCCTCCCCCAAATGACCTCAGCTCACGGAAGAAAAGTTATTACTGAGTCGACTGGAGCGCTTTTAGAAGTCTGTTCATCGTATTCGACATACATTTTCCTAGTCTTCAACCCATTGTTCACTGGAATACTTTCTATACTTGGATACCGTCTTTTCTCTCTCTCTCTCACTCTTCCCCCAACATTACTCTCCTATACCTTTTTTCTTTATGATAAAAGGATGACCATTTTGACTTGTTTAAGTTCCGGGAAAATTAATGCGTGAACTTGGAGCAAATCTTTCAGAACAGACGTTTTCAGGCACCGTCCGAAATTCGATATATTTGAGCTGAAATCCATCAGCTACTGCGGAATAACCGCGTAATATTCACAAACCGCCAACAGGCAGCCAATAATATAGAATTGTGTAATTATTTGTCTTACTGACAGCCCAGGTACTACCTAATACCTGCGTTGTTAGTACGGTAAATGATTAAGCAATTCGATAGCTATTTTGTAATCCTTGTGCCTGGCATCCTTTCCTCTGTTGTTGGGGCTGTTTACCCTCATATAGTCCATATTGTAATGTAGTGACACCCTCTAACGCTTAGGCACTTTAACATCCATATGAATTTACAACGAGCATATCCACCAAAATTTAACGACGCCAAAAAATTTCACGACCGCTCCGTTGATTCCAATAACTTCTGTTGTCGATGTCCACTCTAGTTCTACACCAAATAAGCTACGTTTGGACTCCTTTTTCGACTGCATTTCCGTCATTTGGCCTTTCCCCATCACTCCATCCAGCCTGGCGCCACTTTTGGTACATTATTCGTTGAAGCTCGTTGTCTTGAATTCAGGGTAAGCTGAGGTTATGATGCCGCACTTGGTGGACACAATACTGTTGATAAACTTACTTATTTCGTATTGTAGTAATGACGTTGGCATGGTGTTGTTGTGCGTTGTGGTGTCTGTTCTGTTGGCGGCTTTGTTTCTTTGTTGCCTTGTCTACCCTTTTCAGCCCAATGCCGGTGGTCCTTCTTGACTTTCGGCCTGTCGTTTCCTTCTAACCACTTCATTGGATGTTTCGGGGTAAAGGTTTGGAGCTGCGACTAAGGGTTAAGGTTAGGTTTAAAAGGTTGGGGTTAGGGGTAGGGTAAGAGCTTAGGGTTAGAATTATGGGGCTAGGGCTAGGAGTTAGTGTTAGGGGGTTAGGGCAACTGATTATCAACCACTTAAACTACAACCGCGCATTCCCAATAACTTTTGCATACAACTACTTGACCTCCTCACCTGTGCGTTCCCCGTCCCCACCTGTAAAAACCCCTATTACCACCGGTCCCGCATTACAGATGGCTGGGGTTTGTTTGCCTCTGGTGCGGCTACATAACCACATCTGACCGAATTCGGTCCTTTAAATCCTGCTTCTGTCGCATCAAAAGCACAAGACTGGTGTAGACGATGTTTGAGGCCTTAAAAGAACGCCTGGCATGCCCGAGCAACAAGTACGATAAAAGGATACTCTCTCTCCAAAGACGCACCGATATCTACCCCAACCGTTCCTTTTGCTTCAGGGCTACATCTGTTAGGTCCATCCTCTTTCGATGGGACGAAAAATCCAGAAGTGCGAAGTAAGCCTCGACGATAAATCCTCAACATTTCATCATGCACGAAACCGACAGGGCAACGGGCTCGTGGACCAGTGGTTAGAGGCGCGAACTTCTAACTAACAGGTCGCGAGTTCGAGCCTCGAGTGTGCCACACTTCGAGATTGGGTAGGACTGGCTGACGACGGCTAATAAGCCAGAAATGGCCATTCCAGTCTCCCTTGTCTTTGTCGGTAATGCCAGTCTGGCATAAACGAAGTCCTTCAGCATGCATCAATGGGACACAACCTGACTTTTGGGTTAAACCCTAGGATGTGTTCGTAAGACAGCAGTTAAATATGAAAGAGGAGGAGGCTGAAATTCAATTTCTGTCAAAATCTACAGGATCCATTTCGAGCCAAATGTGCAACGTACCGCAGACCGGAGGGATTCCAGATCCCATTAGACAGGTGAGACGACATATAGAGTTTGTCGTTTAACCGAGCGTAAAATCCCTCCACCAGTATTGTCATCGTCCAGTTGGGCAAACAAAACGAATAAAAAGCAACCGTGGCCTCAATCATGCGGCAGTCTTACGACCTCAAGGTCGTGTGTTTACCCAACCCCTGTACTCATCAACCTTTTGCCCGACTTACTGATGCGCGCAGTTGACATACCGAAAATAGATAGCACTTAAAGCAAAAAGTTGAAAATTCACTCTTTGACCTGCTCCCATAGTGGGATACTGGATGTAGGGTTTTGCCAAGGAGTCCCCATGTTTGCCTCTAACTGTCAAATGAAACGCCGGAGTACTCTATGCTCGCTGAAGCATTATTTCTGTCCTCTGCTGAGTAATTGTGGACTGCTGCACACAATGTTACTCAGACAGACTGTTTACCCTTTACATGACAGTTTGCCTTCATCAGAGCGAAACTAGCCTCTCCGGCAAAAAAAAACAGAATTTTCGGCACATAAGCTTTTCCATTCGACATATTTACGAGCGCTGGCCCTCAATCACTAAAGAAACCTTCAAAAAATTGGAGGCGTGGGAGCTTCCTGTGTCATGGGAAGTCTTGGATAACATCTTCAATGAAAATAGGTGTGGGAAATATGCCGGCATCATCTTAAAATTGGCAGGTCTCCGAGAGGCAATAACTTGCATATAATTTTATAGAAAGACCTGTTTTCACTTTTATAATGCTCAGGCATTCTTCACAGACAGCTATCGCCTACTGACTCATGAACAATGGATTATTCTGACATTTGCAGTATTGTATGTCTAAGCCATAGTGTAATCTTTCAGTCATATAAGCTGGTTGTGAAAATGCTGCCTAGTCTGAAAGGGAGCTTTATTTTCAATGTCATGCTCTTCTCTATGTCTTTGGTAAACCAGGGCGTTTCGTAAAATACTTTTTTTCCAACGGATCGCCCTGTGCACCAAAATACCAATTGATTAAGTGTTTTGTGCCCTCCATGAAGAGTATGACGTGTAGTTAACTCTAACTCAAGATGCCTTGACGTAAAGGAGCTGTTATGGTGAAAATAAGCGGCTCAACATTCTGAGAAACCCACGACGTTATCGGCTCCTCAAAGTAGTTTCGTTCCATCTTGTAAGGTACGATAGCTTCTTCATCGCTCTAGTGCCTAGCAGTGCCATGGGAATTTCATCTTTCTCGCGGTTTGATTTCCATCGTTCTCTTTATTTTACGGATGTTTTCTGGCAAAAGTCGTGTTCATCTCAATGGGCGTCTTGATCACTTGTCAGGAATAGTTGTCAAAGGCACAAGAACTTCACAGACGCTTCCGATGACGAGGTTGATAAGTGGCCACTACCTGGTGAGGAATTAGCGCCCAAATGAACTGACTTTCTGAATGATAATTTACATTCTTCAAACAGTTGATGTCTTCCTACTAATACATTTACGGAGCGATACCCCTCATCCATTGGCGAAGACGATAAAGAAGCTTCGCATTGAATATTATCCACGGCGTTGTCTGCTACCCAAAATACTGGTACAAATTAAGCAAACGCCGTACTAACGGGAATCTACAGGAGTGCAGATTGTAAGTCAGTATAACAAACGAAGTTTCGGCGTTTAGAAGCCTACTGCCAGGTACGCTGGATGTTGAAATGTTGACCGCAGTTATGAAATGTGTTCTCTCATCGAAAAAATTATCTTAAGAGGGTTGTAATATTAATTATCTTGTCAGATAGCGTTAAGATATTTCGGTCACGGTAGGACTTCGGCCTTACAGTGAGCTTCTTATCTGCCGTTTGCGTAAACTTCATTCCGTAAAAAATTACCCTAAATAAGACGAATTTTTACCATTGATTTTTGATACTTCATGAATTCAAGTATATTCCGAAAAAAATATGCACAAAAGTATTCTTTCTTCTGCTCATTCAATAAAAAATTACGTCTTCTTTGAGTTTCTTGCTTGGAGAGAGAGTCTTTTTCGGTTTTAATAAGTTATCTTAGCTCCCGAATAATTCTGAACCCAGCCTCCTATACTATTTGCATTCAGCTGCATACGTTTCCTGTAAGAAAAATCGTAAACTTCTATGTACCGTTCGCTTTATAGACAACATCAATAAATGTACTTAAGCAATGCTGTATGATTTGACATTTCCCGATCTTTAAAAATCTCATAATCAAGAACTTTTTAAAGCCAAAGGATACTCTTCCTTCAGGTGTAAAATATGAAAAAGACGCAATTGGTTAGAAAAAAAACAAAAAAGGAGAGGATAATTTTTATGTTTTTTTTTGTAAAATATATTTAAATATGTAAAGGCACCGAAAATCAATAGCAAAAATTCATGCTATATAAGTAGTCGTTTCTACAGAGTGTGACTTATGTACGCGGTCGATAAGGAGCTCAAGTGAAAGCCAACAATCTGACTTGACTAGAATAACTTGGTACTATGCGGCACGCTAAATAAAATCAAACCCCTACTTTTGAACTAAAATAGCATTTCAGAATTCCAGTTAACATTTTATGAGATAGCACATCTGATGCATGTAAGGCCCTCTTCAACCAGTAAGCCATAGAACGGACCCTAAGCGATGAAATGTACAATCATGATGCTATCTCTGAAGACAGACTCCTGCACGATTTCGAATACTTAGGACAATAAAGAGTGTTCCGATGCTCGACAAACCACCTTCTTCACTTATACATACAGTTAGTGACCTAGCTCATGAAGTGTGTAGAAATTTACGAATGATTGCCAATAACTCGCAAACCGACATCATTTCATGCGCCCAATGTCGATGTTAATTAAGTACACGTTTAAAAGAATTTAAAAACAAAAGAAATATTAAAGTCGGTATTGCGTTATTTAGAAATGTCGATTTATTTTGAAAAGCGCAATATCCCGAAAACGTCAGAAATGGCTCTTATTTAGTAAACTTCGTGTTTATATAAATAGAATTTGTTCTTATGCCAAAACGCAGTAAATATGAAAGTAGAAATAAAATAACGTCTAATAATAGTGTTTTAGTGAGGCTTACATCTAAATATCGTTTAATAATTAGTGTGATTTCATATATGATGGTTTCTCAAATGCCTACATTCTGAGTATAGATTCCAAACCAGTTTTCCAGGGATTCGTGCTATCCTTGACTCGGTTGAATTAAATGAGATGGGGCTCAACAAGAGAAGCTAGATTTTGCTTGATTTCACCGATGGAGACGTCGTAGGAACAAAAGATTTCATAAGGTGACATGCTATGAGGCCGGTCGGTGCCTAATAAATTTAAACAGAACTGACAGGTGTGATCATAAACATACCATTTTGTGTTTATAGAAAGAACATTTTTTTCTGTTAAATTAGTTTACACTTTTCGTTCGTTTTGGATTACGCTGAGTTTCAGATCGGCCTTGAAATATTGCTGAATACTTCATGATTTTCAGTGTTTTCACCCGATCGTCCATAAAGATAGATTCTGAGTTACCTATCTGTTGAGAACTTTAAAATAAGATTATTCTTGAAGATTTTTACCGAATTAGTGAGTGTTTGGGCGCTCCTTTCCCCGAAGATGGTCGTTTGGGTCACATGTGAAGACTCATCCAAACATCAAACTTCATTTTCAAGAACAATGGCTGTCCACAACGAAAGCCAGCAACGAATGTGCCTCCGATCACTAGGAGGACTTTCCTTTATACGTTCCCTCTTTAAGAAGTGCTTTATTACTGCACTCCGTTGACGGATCTCTGTGTACTTTGCATTTTTGCACGGTGAGGCCAAGTAAAAATTTGACACTTTTGGCCGTTTCTTTCACGCTCCTAAGAAATGCAAATATTTTTCTACCGTACACGCAAGAAAATGCCTTGTCTTATACACTGAGGCCATTTCCACTGTTTTTGCTCGCTTTTAGACTCCGTTTTTCGATTATGAATGCACGACAGAGCGCCCGTATAAATACTGATATTTTGCTGAAACTACTAATGTGTTGCTCGTTCTATTTCTGAATAAGGTATGCACAGAAACTAAAATACACGACAAGTAGTGTCTCATATGTTCAAAACTGGAAATGACCAGTCGATTATGGTCATGTATGTGGCATCAGGTAGAATTTTCCAAACGGCAAAACAATTTCGGCCCATTTAAACGAAGAAATCCCTATCTGCGTTATTACTGCACTTTAGGGCACCAAATCGCACAGATCTGCTAATTTTCCACTTAGGAATTGATAAAACGTTTGGTTTACTTAAAATAACCTTTGCGTTAGCAAGTTGATTACCACGGTTTACATCGGACATAAAATAAATTTTCAAGTTCAGCAAAATCTGTTTATTAAAACTCTCGCGGACAAATTACTATCCTTTCAATTAAAAAGTCGCCCAGATGCGTAACCGGAGTCTAGAACATGTATTAGCATAGAAAATTACAAGAATATATTCTAACGTCCAGTTTCGCTAAAATTTACTGATATTTTACTTGATATAATTATGTAAGCACAATTTCTGCACACGAAAAGGACACTTCATTGAAGTATGTGGATGAGCGAACAAAATGCGCAACGTTAAAGACGTCCAGAAATTCTCGTATTCGTTTCCGTTATCATATTTCATGAGATAGGTCACGTACTGTACACCTGGAACCCCAAATTTCGCCTCCATACAAGAAAGGTATTTTGGTCAGTGAAACTTCAGGCAAATATCGCAGTGTTTGAACCTCGCCTTCCCTAGGAACAAGTATGTGACTTTGTCACCTATGCTTGAAGACTCATTGTGAGGTTTCGGATGCACTTTAACACTTCCGAGGGAGTTTGTACTACACGTACTTCAGTCTGGCAGCACCGATTAAGAGGTCAGTAAGGACATTGAGATCCTAGCAACTTTTCAGATAAACAGTGGCGTTTCCTCATTATCACAATTTCACCTCAGGCAGAGTCGACAGTACTAACCGATATACCATACTGATATCACAAGCACTTGCTAACAACCCTGTCACGCATGTCTCAGCGATCTTGCGCCATTTCATGAAGTAATCGCGAAGGATTCGGCTCATTAATATGCCCCCAAGGTTCACCATGTGATTTCGGCAAATAAATCCCAGTTTCACTTGTTTGACTTTTGAAAAAGTTAATGCGCGAACTCCAAAATTAATTAAGACAGCTTGAAACTGGAGTTTTTATACCAGAAAGCGCATGAGGATGTTAGGACTCATTGACGAGCCGAATTTCTCGCAGCTACGTCATACAGTGACGTAATATCCGCGAAACACGTGTGCGTGGACTTGTAGCCTGTGTCTATGCTGTCAGTATTGTAAAATACTTAATATTTGTATACTTCTGACTGCCTTTTGGCAGCTTGTGAATACTGCGCGGTTATCCTCCCAGTGGCTGATGGATTTCAGCTCGAATGTATATACAGTAGGTGTGCTAACTCATGAAATGTTAACCGAAACTCTAAAATACGTTTATGATTCGGAAATATATTTCAGTTATTAAAGGATGACGACTTTTCAATGAACTTCTTTTCGGCCGCATGCAAAGACTGCACTCCATATAAATGACTACTTAAGTAGTACGCAGTTTCTTATTGATTTTAGATTTCCTTATTTATTCGAATGCGTTTCATAGAAATATTCATTTTTCGCTCATTCGGTGGAAAATTACGTTTTCTTTGAATTTGTACTTGAAAGAGTTTATAATTCGGTTTTAAAAAGTCCCTAATTATTAGTCTTTTTAAGATCATTAAATGCCTTCCATAAAACATCTTCTGTCTCCATATACTTATACTGTTTGTAAAGTTTACAATATGACTCAAATCAATTGCTAGATTTTATGAACCCCAGATGTTCCCCTCTTAATAGCATATAGAAATGTATGATTTTCCGCACACAGGAAATTTACGGCTTGCAGTTTGGAAACCCTGAGGT
Organism: Spirometra erinaceieuropaei; assembly: GCA_902702965.1. Classification (NCBI taxonomy): domain Eukaryota; kingdom Metazoa; phylum Platyhelminthes; class Cestoda; order Diphyllobothriidea; family Diphyllobothriidae; genus Spirometra; species Spirometra erinaceieuropaei. The sequence goes on along the minus strand of CACRXP010000391.1, from coordinate 592,586 downwards.
CAAGCTCAAAATTGTCCGGGGATTGGAACAGTTTTTTAAAACCGAATTATACCTCTCCTTCAAGTAAAAAATTTAAAGAAAATGGTATTTTATACCAAATTACAAAAAAGGAATAGTTTTACGCATGTTTTCTATGAAATGAATTTTGAATAAACAAGGGGGTCGAAAATCAATGAAAAAAATTCATACAACTTAAGCAGTCATTTTGCAGTGTAGTCGTTGCATGCAGCCGAAAAGAAGTTTGTTCAAAAGCTGACATTTCAGAGTAAGTGAAATATATTGGATTATGCTGTAAGGCATTTGATATTAAAAAACCTACTTAAGTAATCCTTTCGAGTCAAAAAAGCATTTTAGAATTTCGGTTAACATTTCGTGAGTTGGCACATCTACCGTAAACTTTCGAACTGAGCACAAGAAGCTTTGTGCTGAAGATTAAACTCGAATTTAATGCATTAATTTCCTCGCAATTTAACAAAACCGAACCAACAGTGTTTCCTTGGGATTTTATGACTTTCTCAATTCCCGCCTGACAACAGTGTTAATCATGTTGCTTCATACTTACCGTTTTTTTGAATGTTTTTACAGGTACTGCTTTCAAGCAACCAAAAACGTCAACAAGTGGATTATGAATTACTTGGGCTAAGTTGCCTTGCACAAATTGCCATGTCTGATTAGGCCGTTAACATTATTTTTGCGGGGGCGATGGAACACTCTTTGCCAGAAATAAGTGTTTGCGGGAAAAATTGCTTTAAATAAAGTGCTACTTAAAGTTGAGAATTATCCCTCTGAAAGAACATGCGGGGAACGCTTCGAACGCTTTAAAGGTAATAATTTTTATATGGGAGATATGGAGCGTTCAGAATAGCCAGAGTGCTTTTAAGATGAAGAATCGGAAACGCCAATTAATCAAGATCCATGCCAACCGCTTGGATAAGTGCCGGAAGCATCGGGAGTTGATAGGTCTTCAGTTGGCAAAATTTTGCATGCGTTTATAATTTAAAATAAAACTAGGAAATCTGGTGTCCAATAAATAGACTGAAAGATAACCAGAAGAGCGTAAAACGACGTGTGAGATGCTGATTTTAATACACATTTTAGCATCTTATCGAGAGTGGTGTCACGAGGATTCCAACTGTCGAAACCCTGGACGACGCCTGAATAGACATCAGCATCACCTTCAAAGTAAAATTTCTATAGAAGCTAATGGGTAATGGGCTATGAGTTTTTGAGGCCGTCCGAAACTATTATTGCTGAGCGATATGAAACAGCAATTAGTCGATTTGAGTCGAGAGCGAACAGAAGAAGGCCGGAATGTGACGAATGACATGATGAGATTATTTAACAACACGACAATGCACAATGAGTGAAGGCAACTTTGAGAGTACTTGGCTGAGAAGTCCTACCTTATCAGCCGTATTCACCAGACATCATTCCGTTTCACTCAATACAACGTGACCTTTCTGAGCACTGCTTCAGTTCCTATGAAGGAATCAGAAGTCGACTGGATTAGCGGACTGCTTTATAAGGCCAACAGCTTTCTACATCGGAATTCATTTATTACCCAAAAGATGGGAAAAGGCTATAACTCTCGATGGACAGCACTTTTCAACGAAATACAATGTGTAGTTACTTTTAAATAAACATTGTTTTCTTTCATAAAAGCGGCACACATTAGCTCCTACTCCCAACACTTAGTAGAGCTAAATTAGCGTCAATTGGAAATAGACTAAGAAGACTACGCGAATGCTCCCAGCAACTTTTGGCGGACTCCCCAACTGCTGAAAGCCAGCCCCCTGAAGTGGTGTCGACATCTCACAAAATTTTTGTACATTTTTTAAACTCGCACATGTTTGGGCCACGTTTTCAGTCTGGGAAGACAAGCACCTTTACGGCTTTAAAGAATGTGCATAAATCAGTCGCCGCGAGGGCGCCATTGTGGAAGGTGCCCTGTCAGCGGCCGTTTGTTATGCTTCATCTCCGGTTGGTGCAGTATTTTCCCACGCCATGTTCGATCGCGCCCGGGGGGGGGAGGGAGGTAGAGGTGGTGAGATGCGGCATGTCCGAACACATGAAAGTGTACATGGGAATCCGTATCGAGTACATTCACTATCCGAAGTTCTGATTATCGGTCATTGTCATGGCAGTAATTTTGTTGGCGCGTACGGAGTGATTATTGATGGAGGGGCTTAGTCCTCCGAATGTTCTGATTGTGAGGGAGGCTGCTAGCAGAAGGATTGGAGGGTTGTGGCTTTTCCGGACAGTTTTCTGGTAGAAACTTCGCTCACGAAGAAACGCTAATAAGTTTGCCTTTGTTCCTTTTTAATTTCCTTAGAAATTAACTGCGAACTTTGAGTAGATCAGTACATTTAGGGACTATAGGCTCAGGCCAAAGATTTGTGTATGAATATTTGGGCCGAAGTCCATCAGTTACAGCGGATAACCGCGTAATATTCATTAACTATCGGTTATCCGCTGTGGTCGATGGATTTCGGCCCAGATATTCGTACATAAAAAGTTTGGTCTGAGCCTATAGATCTTAAATATACTGATCTACTCCAAGTTCGCAGTTAATTTCTAGGGAAATTGAAAAGAAAAAATCTCTAAATTGGAGTATATCAGAAAGCAGACAGGGGATGTTGGGGGATCAACTGACGAGCCGGACCCATCGCAGCTGATATGAAGCGGCAGAATATCGTTGAAACACGCGTGTAGGGGTTTATGGCTGCTACCTGTGTTGTTAGTATGGAACCGCCTTATCCTGAAGTTTGCCTTTTTTTAAAGAAAAGGACGTCCATGAAGATTCCTAATGTAAGTCTTTATACGACCACTCTTGAAACTGTTTAAAAGTTCTGGTTGTTTATAAAAAAATGCCTTCCACCGATTTGCGCTTTATAAGATGTATAACTCTTAACTGATTAGCTTGACGTCTAGGGTATTAAGAAACGGAAGCATAACAAAATGTGCCTTAAATTTGAATTTCCTCAGATTTTTATTATAACTTTAACTAATGCATTCGGAGAACTTTCCATTATCGAATGCTTCCAGATTTACGGGGAGCAGTTTGATGAAATTAAATAGGACAGGATGCTTACGCTCGCATGTTTTCTTTCCGAAGAACTTATTCACAACTTTCATTCAGAATTCTTTTTGCAGGATTTTAAATAACCCAACGTTTAACAACGATTCCGTCCCGAAAGGACCTTGGAACATGATTTATGGGGATCGAGAACATCTACCGTTCGAAATGTTAGTGTTTGAAAGTCCATTGGGTGACACTATAGAGAGGGACCTTACTTAACTGTTATAGACTGTGGATTGTGTCATATGGCGTTTTATCTTGGCATACATTTACGCGCTGTTGCAGAAATTACACTGCCAACAACAAATACTTCCCACGACCTCATACCGTAACTCAAAATCCGTTATTTTGTGAAATTTACTTTTTGTTTATCGCTTAAGTACTATTCTTATTTCCGTTGTCGTACAATAGCGTAGGATAAGAGTTTCGACATAAATCCAGGCAATTTCTGCGTTTTCTTCCATTTTGTCAGCTTGCTGTCTAGCGTGCTGCCTCACTCATAAAAGTCCCTTTATCATGAATTACCTATGGAACGATCTCACAGTCTACTGGCAGTTGAGTGGGGTCCTTCTCTATACCGTTGCCGTCCACTGTTTTGTTTCCGGTCTCTGCCAGACACGGAAGTATGGATTCTTCCCCTGCCACAATCAACCTTGAGCTAAATTTCAGGGCACGTCCGTGTCCAAACTTTAACTCCAACCCCAGCCCCAACATTAACCTTAAATCACCCAGACCCAACGCAAACGGTGGCTTTCATAACCCTAACTTTCATAACCATCCTAACCGCAAACCCAACCCTAATCCTCGCCTTTACTTTCCCAGCCCTAAATTTAGCACTAATCCTAACTCCAAGCCCCCCCCCCGTCTGGAATTTAGGGGGAGACCACCTGTAATACAAGGGGTCCATATTCCTGTGTCTGACCCATAGTTTAATTTCTAATGTAGAAATCAGGATGACGCATTTACGCCAAGGTAGTCGTCAATTTATTTGCAGTGAAATAAGCTAGAGTGATTGCAAACGAAGACAGAATGAAATTTTAATAATGAGAGGACTCAGAAAAACTCGCGTCCCCAGTATATCCCATAAATTGGCTTACCTTGAACTCAAAGCGGCCAACATTAGCGATTTATAAACCAGTAGCTTACAGTAGGTGGACTAACTCATGAAATGTCAACCGAAATTCCCGAATGCGCTTTCGGTCCGAAAAGACGAATTAAGTAGGGTTGTAAAACTAGACAGTCTGCAACATAATTCTATAATATTTTAGTTAGGTCGGGATGCCGGCTTTCGAAAGAATTTCCTTCCGGCTGCATGCAAGAACTACACTCTGTAAAAACGACTACTTATGTAGCATGAATTTTTCTCATTTATTTTCGATGCCTCTAAGTGTCCAATTATATTTCACGCATAACATGCATAAAAATATTCATTCCTTTTGCTAATACGGTAGACAATTACGTCTTCTACTATTTTCGTACTCGAAAAGGGTACATAATTCAGTTTTAAAATGTTTCTAATTGTAGGACTTTTAAATAACGTGAAATGGTCGTTCATAAATCGTCATGTCTCTGCATTTCCCAATGTGGCCTGTAAAGGTAACAGCATGGATCAAATCCACAGCTAAATTTTATGAACCGTGTATGGTTCCCTTTATTGTCGTAGAGAAGTGTATAGATTTCCAAACGCAGAAAATATGCGGCCGGTAGTTTGGAAACCTTGAATCCAATTGTAACGGCAGAGCGGGTTCAAAATAATTCGGGAATTGGAAAAGTTTTCGAAAACCGAATAATACCCTTTCTTCGAGTATAAGATTGGAAGAAGACGTAATTGTCTACCGAATGTGCAAAAGAATGAATATTTTTATGCATGTTATGCGTGAAATATAATTGGACACTTAGAGGCATCGAAAATAAATGAGAAAAATTCATGCTACATAAGTAGTCGTTTTTACAGAGTGTAGTTCTTGCATGCAGCCGGAAGGAAATTCTTTCGAAAGCCGGCATCCCGACCTAACTAAAATATTATAGAATTATGTTGCAGACTGTCTAGTTTTACAACCCTACTTAATTCGTCTTTTCGGACCGAAAGCGCATTCGGGAATTTCGTTTGACATTTCATGAGTTAGTCCACCTACTGTATTTGGAAGCACTATAAGTTTACTCAGCCTTTATCTCCAGTTTGGTGCCTGACTTCCAACCGTCCTCAGTTTGCTGCTATTTCGATGACTAAAATTGCTTTCGTTTGTTCAACCCGTTGTTTCTTCTTCAAACCATAAACAGAAATGTCTGTGGCTTCCTTGCTCTTCCGAGTTCCTTACTTCAGAGCGAGTCCTACAAAGAACGTGCGGAGAGGAAGACAATGTATATCAACGGCATTCCAGTGAAATTAAGACGAAACACGTCTTATAAACACGTATTTCTTTATTTTTATATTTGAGAGGTCAAGTTGGCAAACACATATTTTGGTATTTCACCTTCGGATCCATATAATCACATAGAAAACAAAAATATGAGAAGTGGGCAAGGTTAATAAGTGTCTCGGCGGTTATTAACACTCATCGTTTCCACGCCAACGGCAGGGCGGGGTCGACGCGTCGTGGTCAGTGGGGCAAAGGGAGGAAGGTAACGAGTGATACTTGTAAGTCGAGTAGGTGGATTGAACATCATTGTCATCATGGGGTGGCGTGCGATCATCATCTGGGATCGGCGTTGGTTACGGACGACAGGGAGTGTGTGTCGTCTCCTGGCAACGTAAAGCAGGATTCGCCAGCCGTATAGCCCCAGCCTTGGCGTAGGCCCTGATGGAAGTTTGCTGGTATCCGGTAGACAACCTTGAATCGGTGATTCGTACGGACAAAGTGTGCAAAAATAGAATTCGAACTCGAATTCTTTTCACCTTTCTCTATGAAGGCCGATTTGTGTTCATGTACTCTTTTTCTAGACCAATGAACCCTATAACAAAGGGCCAACTGAATGAGTAAATGCGCATCGATGTGGCCTGTAACGGTAGTCAGTCTCTACCTCCTAAGCATAAGGGGAGAGAGTTTGCGAAACAGACACGTAAATTCACCGCGGGCAAAACGCTAAGGATCTCTGTCTCTAGACCTCGTCTTATAAACACGTCTTTCCTTCTGCACTTGCCATGGTTGGCTTTATGCTGCCCAGAGGATAAATCTCTCCATATATCAATTTTCGCGAACCATGTTTCGAAGCTTCTGGTATTCTGATTCAACAATTTCAGAAGAGCAGATACGTCGCACTCTAGCTGCCAATTTCTGGGCCAAACTGCGTTTAACAGTTGTGAAAATCAATGTATTTTCTCGTCCAGTTTTTCGTTCGCAATACCCTACATTGGATAGATCCATCCTCTTGAAGGACATCGAGGGACACGATTTCGTTGTCTGAATCAGAAACTACAGACAACTTTAGCGTGGGTACGCACTGCTAAACTCTCGGACCAGGGCACCTATGTTGGTGTTAAAATGCGTCATGCAGATGCCGTCCACGTACCGACGGTAGACAAAGATAAAGGAGACTGGAATGGCCATTTCTGGCTTATCAGCCGTCGTCAGCCAGCCATACCCAAGCCCGAAGTGTGGAACACCCAAGCCTCGAACTCGGGTAATGGCAGTCTGCCTATATATCATGCGCCGCTGTGCGGCTGCTGGTTGGGCTCGAGAGAGAGCCCTTAAGGCACAACGGAACGAGTGAGTTCCGTATGAACGAATGGTGAGCGCCCCCTAACATTGTATATTCCCGATCGAAAACC
>CACRXP010000391.1:551773-582680 GCA_902702965.1 Spirometra erinaceieuropaei | reverse complement strand
CGCTGAGGTTCTTTAATTTTGACGCCAAATGTCTCAGAGCGATTTTCTGCATCTCATCTCAGTTCGGTTGTTTGTATTTGCGTAATTTGCACATTTTTGTTTATCAGCGATACTTGGATAAGCATGATTGCGGTTCCTAGAAATAGGACATTCACGAAGGAAGGCGAAGTTTCGAGTTCCAGGTGTATGCATAAAGGAAGAAGAAGAGTCGAGCACCGGAACACAGTGTTCCGGTGCTTGACTCTACTTCTTCACTTATAGCACATTAAATTTTCATGTTTTCGACCGGATTCGGACAGTTTACGCCTGTTTCGGTGTGATCCTTGACATGCGCTCTTTTCGTGTCTAAACTTACCGCGGTCTGAGAGAATGAGGATAATTGCGACATAATAATTGCAAAAAGTAAAACCAGTATGGTATTACCGACAAAGACATAGAGAAACAGAACGGCCCTTCCTGGCTTTTTAGCCGTTGTCAGCTGGCCATATCAAACGCCGAGGTGTGCAAAACCCGAGGGTTCGATCCTGTTGAAGCCTGATGCCCCTAACCATGGAGCCACGGGCTCTTTTTCCTGCCGGTTGCGATGGGATACATACAATAGTAGAGGGACGCTCACCGATCGGAACTCTCTCGTCCGTTATGCATTGGAGCCCTCACTTAAGCCCCACCGGCAACCGCATAGCATCGCGTAATATAGGCAGGAGCTCAATTGAGAGCCCCAAGCCGCAAAAGAACGGGTCAGTTTTGTAACACGATCGATGAGCCCCCCTCTACCACCAAAAACAGTATCTTCAAAATTTTAAATATTAGAAAGTGGAATATATGCTTTGTGTTTTTAATAATTTGCATTTACCTCCTTTAAAATAAGAAGCATAATATTGCCCAGCAGCAATCGATGTTGCTTTCCAAACAATACCTAAGCAGTTTCAACAATATTTATTCTGTTTCCATTATTACTTAACATAATTATTAGATAACTATGCGTCTGTTTGCTAATTTGGAAGTCAGATATTTCCAAACCGTTTCTTCTGTGGTCTACTCTGTCCCTAGCATCAGTCATGGGTTGACAGTTCTGTATGTCAACATTAAACACCCAGTTTATTCTTTTCTAACGGCAGTGCTCCCTGCTGGACCGTCGCCAGTTTTCGTCATCTAGAGGTCCCTTGAAACCGAAGAGAATCACTTGCAAAATATAACAATTAAGAGCTGTATATTGCTCAAAAAATGTCTTCATATATACACATATACATACATACATTTAACTGTTGACAGAATTTTTTTATTTTTTTTCTTTTAACGTAGTGCAATAAATAATGGCGGGCCTGCAAATCTTTGGATATGAGGGTTTTCATTTTCAGCCAAATATAATTCTACCACAACAAAATTGACATACAATCCTATCTTGATGTGATCTCGCCAAACAGATGGATTAGATGAAGGCGTTCCATAGAATACCTCCACGTTCATCGGACTTCACACCTCTAGACTTTATGGAGATTCTTAAAGTATAAAGTTTTCACTTAAATGCCAAAACTGTCGCTGGATTTAGGGTAACCATTGAATAAGAATGCATTCAAATACCGGACAAAATGTTTCTTTATGCTATCGATTTCATCGCTTCGCGTTATAGTTGGACCAGGAGGGACAGAATTGTGAGAGCACGTGTTGAAAAAAAACATTGAACACCCCTGTATATGCTATTCTACTTCGAAAATAAATGTGTTTCAAGAAAAACTCAAAATGTATATACATCTTCTGAGGGACTTGGCAACAGGCTCGAATTTCGACGGCTAGGGTGGTGGACTGATTAACGCTCAATAACACAAAAGAACCCAGGTTCGAACCTCACATGCCCCTGAAGCCTAGTGATAGGCAAGGCTGGTTAACGACGGTTAATAAGCCAGGAATTGCCATTCCAGTCTCCCTTGTCCTCGTAAATATTATTCCTCTATCTATATTACTAGTCGCTGTACGATCACCAGCGGAGTTCTAGATTGACTACCGAAGCAAAACGGGATGAACATGTCTCGTAACTCGATTGGTGGACGTAATTCGCAAACATATCCATAAAGTAGATGGACTAACTCGTGAAATGTCTACCGAAATTCCGAAATGCGTTTTCGTTTCGAAACGATTAATTAAGTAGGGTTGTAAAACTAATCATCATGCAGAATAATTCTATAATAATTCAGTTATCTCAGGATGCCCGCTTCCGAACGAACTTCTTTTCGGCTGCATGCAAGAACTGCACTCTGTAAGAAAATAACTACTTATGTGGTATGCATTTTTCTCATTGATTTACGACGCCCCTAAAAGTCCAATTATCTTTTATGGAAAACATGCATGAAAATATTCATTCTTTTGGCCATTCAGTAGAAAATTACGTCTTCCTCCAATCTTATGCTCGAAAGAAGAGTATAATTCGGTTTTAAAAAAGTTTTTAATTGTGAGACTTCTTAATACCGTGAAATGACCATTCATAAAACACCATGTCTCTGCATTTACCAGTGTGGCTTGTAAAGTTAACAATATGGATCAAATCCACTGCTACATTTTATGAACCCTATATGGTTTCCTCTTAATACTGTAGAAAAATGTGTCGTTTTCAGTATGCGGAAAATATAGGCTTATAGTTTGGAAACCCTGAATCCATGTGTAACGGCAGAACGCGCTCAAAATTACTCGGGAATCGAAACAGTTTTGAAAACCGATTATTACCCTTCCTTCTAGTACGAGTTTGAAAGAAGACGTAATCTTCTACCGAATGAGCAAAAGAGGGAATATTTTTGTGCATGATTTCCATGAATTATAATTGGACTTTTAGGGGCATCGAAAATCAATTAGAAAAGCGCATGCTATGTAAGTAGTCATTTTTTAAGAGCGTAGTTTTTGCATGCACCTGGAAAGCAGTTCGTTCGAAAGCCGGTATCCTGAAGTAACTGAATTATTATAGGTTCATTCTGCAGGCTGATTGATTTTTCAACTCTACTTAATTAATCTTTTTGAGACGAAAGCCCATTTCGGAATTTCCTTCGACATTTCACGAGTTAGCCCACCTACTGTACATTATCAGTTGGGCCATGCTGTGGAAACATCCGCAAAACACGTGCCCTGACTTTTAGCTTGTACCTATGTTGAGAGTACCGTAAGACATTGTCACAGGTATGTATACACTAAACCTCAAGGTCCAATGGGAAGGTCTAGTTCCACAGCCCAGTTGGGGAACGCAATTACAATGTGCATGCGTACGATACGAGTCTCAGGTTCTGGATAAAATGAAGAAAGCAGGTCGTTTTCCGGAGAACTGTGTCGACAGGATTTTTCAGACACGTACAGGCGTCTGTCTTCAGAGACTATGAAAGAACAATATCAGATGATAATTTTGTAGTGGTGGGCTGTACGTGTTGTGCATGGCCGGAACCATATTAACGTTTTCTGACCGGCTATGGTCTCACGGTAGGTGGCCGTGTGCATCTCTGGCTGGAAATGGGGTCGCACCATCTAGTCACGCGAACATGACGCGTGGACAACGGACGCATAAAATGTGTCCGTTTATGGAGTTGTTTTCAGAGATCCAAACATCAAACGATCCTCTGTTCGTTTTGTAACTGATCCACGCTATCAACCTTTTTTTCGACGAAGACAAGTCCATGACCTTTTTCAAATGTATGGGTAGCGCTGTGGGACAACAGGGCTGATCAGCAATAAACATCCCGCCCACGCATTCTTGAATTCAGACTTCTTTTGGTCTGGTGGGCATTAAAACAGGAACAAATACTTCAAAAAACAATTCGACGAGCATACGTAAGCCTTCGCTAAATTCTCATTAGGCATCTACATTTATATTGCCGTCAAAATTATTAAAAGGAAAATGCGGGCAAGCAGATGAGACACGGAAACCGATAAACGATACCAGTTCGTCCAAAATACGTTCACTTCGTTTTCGTCCGACAGGAACTTTGAGCAAACAGTAGTTTCCGAGCGGTGGTTGGCGTAAAATATAAACTCAACGAGTTTATGACCTGTGGCCCCGGAGGCGTTTCGGATATATTTTAAGGAGTGCCAGTCCGTCGGTGGATCTATCATATTTGACCTCAGCGAGTGAATACGGAGGCAACAATTGTGATGACCCGAGAATAACAGTTGCTTCAGAGTCGGTCCCATTGATAGCAAATTTCCACGTTCCTTCCTCTGCAGTTCACTTTGACTCATTGAACAAAAATCCTAATGAAACTGTGCTTACGCATCACTGGTGTATCGCTGTGATGGCTAAAGACCTGTTTTACGTTGTCAGTAGCACGGTACGTTGTAATTTCATGTTCACCATTGATATTTCGCACGACGAGAACGTCAGTGTGAACCGAAAGTCATGGGAGATGTTGTTGAGTCGTTGGGGGAAAGTTTGATGATCTGTTCCTTTTGCCATAACGTTGATTTAATCAGTAAACGGCGCCAGAATTGATTCTCCTACTTGACAATGGCAACCTTGTCTAACTCCGGCAAGATCAGTGTCGTAACGGAATCCCCTTAATCGGTTTGTGCATTGCATAATTGAATGAAAAGTCCACTTGACTAAGTGCAAATGTTTAGCTTAAGTGCCTAGTCACACGGGGTCCCTGTGTCTTGTCATATTCCTCCTTAGGGCGTTTCCGAATAACATTACGTCAAAAGCCATTTATGTTGAATGTAAAGAAAAATGTTGCCTTGCACGATAGCATAATATCGACAGGCCGAACTTTTTACCCTCGGAGGTCGATGAGGAAATGAGCGAATAAATTTATTGCAGTCCAAGCGTGGTCTTTCAGGGAGATCAGTTTTCAGGCTCTCCGCCTTGCAAACTGTGTGTATAGGCCTGATATTTGTCCCCGTCCTCGGTAGCGTTTTCGTAGGTTGGCTCTACGTTGTTTGGTGCTTTTAGGGTGCCTAACGAAGCTACTTCGGATCTCGAGCTGGAAGCGGGAACACCCAGGAAGGGTTTTGTCATTGGTGGGGGTTATTGCCCTGTCTCACCGTGCCCCCTACAACGGACAAGGAGTGAGTTACGCCTTACCAACAGGGTGTCAGATTAGGGAACATTTTGCGTTACTAGACTGAAAACTCATAACTAACGTCATACATGGGACATGGAGCCCGCCTAGACGCAAGCTCCCGTCGCGCCGACCACACGCGCCTGATTTCGCCTCCGGTCTTCTTGACACTGTCTTGAGGGTGAGGAGCGCGGTAGATGTAGAGGAAGTCTACTAGAACTGTAACCTAGTCCACACAAATGTCAGCATCCCTGCTCCTACCCCTTCTGTGACGCATACGATGGACACCGCCTGTAACGACGGTCGAACTGTCGTCGTAATCTCCCTGTCCTTCCTTTTTATAAATTTTTTTGACTAACTTTATAAATCTCCTGTGGAAAGTTGCTGTTGTGTTTTTAATAGCAGACCATTCTGTTGAGACATTTGATTTCTAACTGTGGGCTGTCCACTTAGAGCTGCGTTTTCCTTGTTCGCACGCAAGTGCCTGCTGCGATAGCATCACGACGCGGATGCCTTGGCATCCCCGTGGCATGAGCGTGCAAAAAAAGCTTAAAATGTTTAAAGTTTGTGAAGGAAGTGAGCAGACAAATTTGTACCAGAAGCTGGGCGTCCGGCATCCGTCCCTATAGCCTCACCTTCAAAATTTCCCAAACCCGGCTGAGATAACAGTGGTTGTTCTTGCTTACATGATAGGCGTTCGAACTTCCGCAGCCTATAACGAAAGCGCGCACAGCGCCACCGTCGTGTACTTCTCCAACTTGGTTTGGAAAAATGTAACAACATTTTCATACTGGGTCCAGGGATGCGGGGTAGTGGCGTCATCCCCGAATGTTAAACTCTATTAGAGGTTGTTGTCGTGGGAAAATAGTTTGTTCACAGAAACACTGAGATGGCAACTAGGAATGATACGTGGGATCCGTCCAGCCAAAACTGTAGGCATGTAGACATAAGGATGTCCGCGCTAGAGTAAATGTCCGACCCTGTAGTACTTTTGAATGCCCAGTCATTTACGAACAGGAAGTCGTGCATTTTATCGCCGAAGTCTATTCACCCACAAAAGCACTCGACAGACATTGAAGAGGTCCCCCCTCCCCCTCCTGCGCCTCCGCCTCCCCCTCCCCCTCCTCCGTCCGTTATTCGAATTCACTGTGGGTATGTTTATTCCGGAGGACATCCATCAGCATGGCACAGAACATGAGACCGAAGAGAGTATGAGCGAGTTCGCAGTCCAGCTGATGCCGCTAGCAACAACGAAGAAGAAGAAATATGTTGTCTGGTCAGAAGGGCATGGTTACATGCCAACATGTGGGAACTTTTCCGGACTTCCAGACTTCGTCATTATACTCCGGAGCTCGCTCCCTCTCAGCGGTTTGGAGATCTTAGACAAATCGAAGAAAGTGCTGGGGAAGATATTTCACTTTACACGGTATTTCCTTAGCAGTCGACGGGGAACGCAGACCCGATTGACGTTTCTATACTTTCTGTCGGAATTTGCGTACATGTTTCGAGTACAGTAGTGAGGAAGAGGGCTTTGATTTCCTATGTCCTGATTGTCAGGAGCCTCCTCGATTCATTTAGCAAATCGTTTGCATAACCGTTGTGTCAATGAATTAATTCAGAATTCGACCTAGACTTCGCACCTGCAGAATAGTCTCACAGAAGTTAGGGGCAGCCGTATTCTTAGACCTTACGTGCAGTGCGCAAGAACTGACGATTATAACGGAAAGCTTCACGAAGACTGGCAGTCTAGTATAAAAGGTTGCTTGTTATTACCATTGGAAAGACAACTAACTTCCTAATGAACAAACTCACTTTGACAAGTGGAGATACATTGGTTTAGAGTTTAAAACTTAAAACCTCTTTTGAAAAAGACGAATGCAAAGCTGTTGCCGACAAAGACAATCCAAGGACTAGGTCGTCTTCTGTTCACCATTGCGCCCGAGCTAACCTCAGATCCTTTCCCCTCCCCACAGGAAAAAGGTTGGCGTGGGAAGTCAGCAATGTACCCTAGGCAGGCCAGTGGTGGTCGATTGGGGAAAATTCTGATGAAAATGACTTGCATGTGCATTGACAATAGAAGCGAAAAGACGAGTCACAGGAAGTATTCTTGAAGCAGGAGACAAGATCGCTGGGACCAGAGCTTTATTAGCCTGACGTTTCGGATTCCTGCTCGAGCCCATCATCAGAGACAACAGCAGATACGGGTGGCTCATGCACAAGGGGCTGCAGTATTTATAGGACGCAGTCGCTATGCTACCGCATACCTATGAACAACCACGGCTCCCCCTTACATCCAGGATCGTTGCCCTTGGTGTGCTGAGTGTATGATGGCCGACATTCAAGTCGTTAATTGCTGCAATTTCATCAGGTGCGTATGGTGTTGGTGTGATGCTTGCTCGACCATCTGATCCATCGACCCTGGAGTTGGAAAAAGTTTTCAGCTGTGCTCTTCCCACGTGGCTAAGTACTCAGCCTAGGCGGTCTCAGCACCAAGTATGGAAGGGAAATGTCATTGCACTTGTTGATGGACTGGGGGCCAGTAAACCCTGATTCAAGTAGCTCCCGGCTCACGCGGTTGTCGGCCCTTGCGAAAAGTTCGGCCTCGTCGAATTTGAATGTGTGGCCGAATCTCGTCGAATGAGCCGCAACTTGAGAGCTGGCGTCATTTCTCCGCACTGCTGCAGAGTGTTCGACAATTCGCGTACAGAACAGTCTCCCGGTTTCTCCGACGTGGTTGCTTTGTCCGCAACTGCACCAGATCCGATAAACGACTCCAGAAGTTTCTAGCCGTGGCAACGGGTCTTTCGGTTTCAGTACCTGATGCCTGATGGTTGCCTCCGGTCTGTGTTCAACTCCAACTCCAAGTGGTACGAGAAGGCGGCCGACGGCTTCCGAAACGTTCTTGACATACGGAAGGGCCCGCCAAAATTTGGTGTCCGTGCGGTTAGGACTTTCGTCCCTTTTGCGTATGCACCGGTTGACGAAGTTGCGCGGGTAGCCATTGGCTTTGAAGACCCGTCGGCGGTATTGTAGTTTGACAATCTTGTCTTCCGGCTCACTGAAGTGCGTTTCAACACGCAGATAGAGTGTCCTTACACAACTGTGTTTATGGCTGATTGGGTGGTTGCTACTGAAGTTCCGTTCTTGCATCGTATTTGCCACTTTCCTGAACACTTTGGTTTTTGATCCACCACAATCTTTGCGGCATATGAGGGCATCCAGGAGGGCCAGCTGGTCGTTCTCTTCCTCCTCCATCGTAAATTGAATGTCGGGGAAGACGACGTTGAGATGTTTTTTGAATGTCAGCACCTGATCCCGTTCGATGACGACGAAGGTATCCTCCAGGTATCGTCCTGATGGATTCGAGCAGGAATCTTAAACGTCGTGCTATTAAAGCTCTTGTCCCAGAGATCGTGTTTCCCTCTTCACGTGCATTGAATTATGGCGAGGGAGACCTGCATGACGTCGACTTCACTCACTCTTCTCTCGTTCATCGCAATTTTGAGTAAAAGTCTAGACAAGACGACTGAAGGGGATGCAAGGACAGGTAGAACATTCGGTGCTGGCTTTGAGTATGCTGCACTTTTGCAATTTCCTCTGATAGGTTAAGGCACACATCACTGGGCCACCCGTATGATGTAGAATATGGGTGGCGCTCTTAATTCAAACCAACTTTCCCCAAGTTCCGCAATAGTTCCTTCAATAAAACTGAAAACATAGATGATTATACACCTTATGCGTTAGGCACTATTACGAAGGGACTGTCAGTTCGAGTAAAGTAATCGATGACGAAGTATGTCCACTCAAAGGCTTTTCACTCCTGTTCGCTGCTGTGATCGAGTGACGTACCAAGACAGCACCTTAGGGACTACTTTCCCAACTTATGAACTTGAAATTCATCTGTCTGGCAGGACTTCAAGTCGTGCTAAGGATGCTCGACTTCGTTTTGGGGGAACATCTCAGGCGGCCGTACAGCAAGGTGGAGACATTAGTAAAAAATCAACAAGAAAAGGGAGCAGGTGGGCGAGAAATTCCACCATATCTACTGTCCTCGGCTAGTCGTGAGTTCATTGCAACACTATGTCGGCGCCAGGGAGCCTATTTGTCATTATGTATGCAGATATACGAATTTTTCTGTAGGAGTGGCCTATGTGGCCTCCTAAGCAGGATATGGGAGAAGGTACGCCCCGCCCAAGTAATAACGATGGGCCTAGGCGTAATTGCGGAAAGGGCAACACGGTCCCCTGTCCTATGCCAAACAATTAAACCGCTGCCCCAATCTTGACCTTAACCCTCCCCTAAACCCTAACTCTAAGGTTAACACTAGCCCCTACTTTAGCCCTTGATCCTGAGTTACTTTGCTGTTAACTTCAAATCTGGCCCTAAACCTGATCCGTAGCCTAGCCCTAACCCTAACCTCAAACATTACCCTAATCTTATTGGAAGTTGACTCAAAGCCACCCGTATTGCAGACAGTTCCTGTTCTCCAATAGAAGCGAAGAGACGAGTCCCAGGAAGTAGTCTTGAAGAAGGAGTCACTCTTGTCCCAACGAGCGTGTCCCCTTCTTCAAGTTCCTGTCCTCATGTCCTGTTTACGGGGACTCATAAGTCAGTCCTACCAACTTTCCTAAGAAGAGGTACGCAGCATGTGGTTTGGGAACTTATGAACAGGTGGAAATTACGGAGTTATTGAACAAGCACACAACAATAAGTAAACTATTTCAAATTAATATTCCTTTCTGCAACGCTATATATTTAAAGACGATGCTAGTTGCTGTCTCCAAGGCATACGAATTGAAATTTTTCATGCCCTCCATGAGAAATATGTTAGGATTTGCACTTATAGTTGAAATGGACGAAAACTGCAGACCGCTTAGGCAGTATTTTATGTGAATGCAATAGACACAGATAACCAGTGAGATGCCAACACAAGGGCCAGTTTCCGATTTTGTTCCTGGTAGCGTTTTTTAAGTGACGTTTTCTATTTCAAAGCTACTTTACACTTTTTTCACTGCTGATCGAATTTTTGCGCGTACTATAAACATGAAGACGCAGGGGACAGACGGAATATTGGTGGAGTGCATCCTAATAGTCTAGAGAAAGGCTATATTTGTTTGATTCAGAGGACCTATTCATTTTGACCCAACTGTGAAAAACTAAACGCTTCGGTTCAATTCGAACTCACGGGAGCAGCGGGAAGGCTTTAATACAGCCAACGACCTAGCCACCTGATCTACGAGCCTCCCACCGGGAGCTGTGAGTTTAATCACAGTTTAATTCACAGTTTGGTCAGAATGAATTATTAAAAAAACTTTCATATTGACTCAACTGTGAAAAACTCGGCGCCTCGGTGGGATTTGAAACCACGCAGTAAGGGGAAGGCTTGGGCAGTCAACCTACTGCATCAGATTTGGTGGATTCCAGACGTTGCAGTAGGTTGGGCGGGTAAACTTGACCCAAATGTGATTAAACTCGCGTCGTCCGGCGGGGGCACATAACTCAAGGGGTTAGAGCATTGGCTGTATTAAAGCCTTCCCCTTACTGTGTGGGTTCGAATCCCACCGAGGTGCCGAGTTTCTCACAGTTGGGTCAATATGAATTATTTAAAATCTGCCAAAATAGCTATATATTCAAAATCTACCAAAACACCTATTAAGAGGAGTCAGTTTGGTTGCCGGCAAATGTGCATTCGCTGTTCGTTCAATCCATTTTCATAAGCTTGGCAGCTGCAATTGCCCATTGGATCATCTTGTGAACAAACCGTCACTAAGTATGCGAAATTGTAGGCCTATATGTGCGTCCCGTTCCCATGGGAAATTGTGCAAAATAATCTGCTCTGCTTGGAGCGCTGAGACCGTGCGTACTTGAGCGCTGCGTGTTACTGAGAAGCCTGCTCTCTCTGTTTCCTCCTTTTTTCACAGAGCTACGTGTGAGAATGTGAGCTTCGCGAGAGGGAATGTGTGAAATAGCCCAGCGTAAGGAAAGATTTTCTGTGCGAATTTGGCCCAAATACAATGCCACAGGGCCCCACCCACATCCACATTGGAAGGCAGCAAGCGCCCACACACCACCCCACGTTCGCTCAAACAGGGGAGGGGGGTGGGGAAGTCACTGCTCGTGGGGACTATCTGTTAACCCCCTCCCCCTCCTGCTAGACAGAGACAGCTTTCCGTCACCGGTGCAACAGTCGTCTACAGGGTGTGGGAACGTTACCGGTAGGTGTGAGAGACACGCACGGGGCTCCTGGTTCGGTCGTCTGTATTCACCCTAGTTAGTACAGTGAGAAAGGTGGGGGTGGCCGCACACTGTGCCCACGGGTAATCTCCACCCCTTCGCCTGTATGTTCGTTCACTGCTTTTCTTTTTTACAGTGGAACCATATTTGTCGTTGTTGCGTCCACTTTCCGCTTTTTTCGCCTATTTTCGTGCAGCCGGTATTCGCGTTTTCCTTTTGAATTTCGCCATAGCTCGAGTATGATAGTTGGATGAGAAGTCAGGAGGCATACAAGGTGTCACGATAAAATCAAACGCGGGAGTGATTTTCTGCACTTACTGTGCGATTAAGAAGTATGAAGGAAAAAAACTCTCCGGATGGCAATGCAGTGGAACTGTTGTCAAGTTAAAATCCTTCATAGGACATACTACTGACGATAAAAGTGAATTAAATTGTAACATTATAGTAAGAATAAGAATGTTTAGATCCTGAAAATTTTCAAAAGACATGGCAACGGTAGGTTGTGTAAGCCAACCCTCAAATTAATGTAACTGCCTTATTGTTGCTGATGAGAGGGGCTATGCACAAGTATTCTTAAAGAAATAAATAAGTCAAGCGTACGCGTTCGGTAACAGTCGTCTGGACTAAAAAATCCACTTTCCGGATGGAAATGTAGTGGGGATGTTGTTACGTGAAAACCCTTCATAGAGCATACTACTGACGATCGAGGGGACTTAAATTGTGACATAGTAAGAATAGGAAAGAGATAGTGTCGCCAAAGACTAGGGAGACTGGATTGGTCATTTCTGGCATATAAGCCATCATCAGCCAGTCATCATATCTCATTACGTCTACTATTAGTCGCTGTGCGACCGCCTGCGAGGGTTATAGTATGAGCCCCAAAGAACAACGGAAGGAGCATGTTCCGTAGACTCATCGGTGAGCGCCCATCCGTCATAAGAATTTGAATGTTTATATCCTGAAAAAATGCTAAAAAAACATTACAACGGTACGCTATGTACCCCCCCCCTCAAATAAATTTAACTGCTTTATTATTGTTTACGAGAGGGACTATGCACAAGTATCCTTTAATAAACAAATAAGTCAGGCATACGCGTTCGACAACCGTTCAGAGATATCGAGGAAGCAGAGCGTTTGTGTTCTAGCCGAGGCAAAGTAAACCAAAAAGCAGTCGAAGATCTCGCAGCAGGTATAGCTACTCTTTCGGAAGAAATAATTAAATCACTGCGCACGGGATCGGCAGCGAAAGGCAATTCAGGTACATAGGAGTAACGTCGGTCTCTCCGACGTAGTTTCTTTGTCCGCAACTGCACCAAATCCGACAAACGACTTCAGACGTTTCTGGCCGTGGCAACGTCTGCATCCTATAAACAGTGCAGCCCCCTGTGCATGAACCACCCGTATCTGCTATTGTCTCTGATGATGGGTTCGAGCAGGAATTCGAACCCTCAGGCGAATAAAGCTCTCGTCCCAGCGACCGTGTCCCCTTCTTCAAGACTGCTCCGCTTCTATTGGCAAACGATACATTCGCATTGGACCGGCAACACTAGCGCATGCAGATGTCGTTCGCTTGGAAGTGATCTGTCAAAAGACGTCTGTCGAATGGCCTGTAAAGAACACTCGTGCGGAGTCACAAGCAGTGAGTCGGAGGACTCAGATGACGACGGATGTCATGCGTGTTAGGGGGGGGAGGGGGGAGGGGAAGGCCGCAAAAAGTGTACGGTGAAAATACTTATAAAGTACCTGCAAAAAAGGATGAGGAAAGTCCAGTAGCAGGCTGGGCGTTTGTTCGTGCAACAAATGGAAGTTCGGCCGGGGCACTGTTTAATTCCCTGTTCTAAAGGCTGTTCATAAATGAAAAACCAGACTCCCGACCCAAATACGAATGAACTTCAACACTAAGGGCAATCTATAATCAATGTTTGTAACTTTCATGGATAAAGGAAAAGACGATGTGCTAAGCAATTATTTTTAAAAATGATTCCACTGTTCAGCCTATTCAAGGAGTCTTTGAAGCCTCTTGAACAATCTCAAAAGAGATGATTGGATATGATCTCTAATCTTTTCATAATCTACTAGATGACTCCTAGAGACCCGATGTTGTGGGCAAAATTTCGAAGCTCTTCTACTTAGGATCATTAGCAGATTGATCTCATCGTTTCCCGAAAATCTGATCTATGAGAATACCAGCAGGGGTGGTTTCCTGTCCAACGGATAAAAAGGAGGCAATTGACGATATCACGGAAGAAATGTGAAAACGAGCGAAAAAGCTTCTCGAGGGTAGTAGGTAAATGAATTATGAAAAGAGGTGGTTAAGTTCAGCGGAATCGCAAGCATGATAACTTTAAACATACCGTCACACTGTCCAGTTGAGAACCTGTGTCTAAAAATCGGACAGCGGACTGAAGTTGGTGGAAAAAATGACTAGAATTATTTGTCGGACGTGAACGTAAACAAAGCACTGCAAGAGAGCGAAATAATAAGATGATGCAACAGTGTTGTACACCAATTCGCAAAGTCTATTCAACAAGGAGAACGAAATTAAACTAATTCCAACCCTGCCGACCATTAATTTTACAATTTTAACTAGATCGTCACTAATTCAGAGCATAAAAAACTCACATTTCCTGAGGGGTGGTTTTCAGCTTTTACGGGTTCAAATCTTTACAAGTACTGACATTACATGTATTGCGAATGTGCTTTCGATCTGAAACACCCATAGTTTTGAAAGTCATGGCTGTCGCATGGGTGTTTCACTAACCTTAATTGTACACTGTTCCAGCTCAGAGGCATTCACGATCTGGAAAACTTGTCCTGAAAAACACGGTTTCAAGGTGACACAGGGGGACCGTGAGTCAATGAGTTGCTCGAAGTCAAAAACTTTCTCCGCAAAGTAACTCACTAGACCGGTTCTTGATGAACTCCCCACCACACACGTTACGATGGAAATGCGATACTCTGATGGCCAACGTTCTAGTTGTTTAGACGTCATCTTCATTTTAGACGAAAGTTGCATTCTCGTCTTTGGTTCTCACGCATCTCTTGACTTCAGTGACTACTATACTCTCGCTTGGAGATATAGAAAATCATTTTACCAATAGGTCAGAGTAGTTGGAGATGATTGATTGGAATAACACGCCCAAATCTGACCAACATACCGGTTATTTGTTCTTGAAGAGCCCAATTTCGTAACTCGATTAAGAGTTGCTTAAGCCAGGAGAAGGTTACTTATATTGCCATCTTAGTGAGTAGCATATAAAACAAAGTGAAGTCCCAAGAGCACAAGGAGACTTTGAAGGGGTAGGCCCCATCTACACGTCCCGAACACTTTCTAATTTTAAATGGTGGCGAAATAAATGAGGAAAGTTCCTCAAAATGACAGCTTGGCTCTTAGTTAAAGTCTGATCAAAGCGCTCTACTATTATCCGAAAGGAATTATTTGGCCATAAACACGAGGTAAGGCGAAATTAGGATGGCCATTTTCTGAGTGAAAGACGGTCGGACAAATGAATCAGCAAATAAAAGAGACAAAGCGGTCTTCTTATGCGCTTTTTCCGGTTTCACCTATAGTGAGGTTACAAAAACTGGTAAGACAGCTAACCTGATGGTCTTCGCGATATGCGCAGCAAGGAAAATATAAGGTCGAACATAAGTTTCCTTCTGAGTTGATTAGACCAAACGATTAATGCATAAAGCGCTCAGTAAACCTTCCAAACAACTGATCGTGAGGCTCCTCAATGCCTCGGTTCCCGTGGAGTCCATAGCTCTGTCTAATAATTGAAAATAATCAAATTATGTAAGTTCTATATGTGGAGGTCATTAACCGACACCGCCAGTTAACTTCGTGTCCATGAACCACGTAAGTATTTGCTGCAGATTTACAGAGGGGATCTCAAAAACGGATATAAATATGCAGTTCAAAAAAGTCCAATTAATTTTAAACGATATTGTTCAGTTAGAGACACCGCACTGGACTCAGAAATGGCCGTCCTGCACACAGCTTTAAATAAACGAGTCCTGTAAAGTGTCTCAATTATTGCCGGTGCGTTTGTCTTTTTTCACAGAAAACCTGAAGACTCGATTACAAATGACTTGGCCGACTTTGGCCTGATAGTTGGTTACCCGTTCGTGACTTTTGTCACCCATGCGGAGCTTGTTTGCATCGGGAAGCCAATAAACCGGTGTGTGCCCATTCCTACTTGAACAAATATATACATATATATATATATATATATATATGTTGAAGTCAAAAGGTGTTTTATGGCGTGACTTTCCGACGCTGTTTGCCCAGGTCGTCGTCAAACGCAGACAGAGAGCAAATGTGCCGACAACAGTTAACATCTGGCAGTGCACTTGAAAATCGATAGTTGTTCGGCGCTTGCGCCAATGAGCGGCCGCGATAAAGTTCCTTTTCCCAAAGAACACCTTTTGACTTCAATTTATATTTCTTGGGATATCTACCTTCCAGTATATATTAGCTGATGACGGCTAATAAGCCAAAAATGGCCATTCCGGTCTCCCTTGTCTTTGTCGGCTCCATCTCATCTATGTCTAATACTAGTCGCTGTGCGACTGCCTGCGAGGGTTCTAGTATGAGTCCCAAGGCACAACGGAACGAGCATGTTCCGTAACCTGACTGGCGAGCGCCCACTGTCATAATGTATATATATATATATATTTCGAAGAAGGATGAGTCCTTTGGGAAAATGAACAAACTTTATTTCGTAAATTTTCGAGACTGGTTCCCCAGCTCGTCTTCAGACGTGTAGTAAGTGTGAAGAAACAGTCAAAATGTAAACAATGCCGAAAAAATCGATATTGCTCTGTCATGACTGAGGATGGGTTAATGCTGTAGGCTGATGTCACGTCTTGATTGGCTATTACCTTTTCCATTTTTCTTTGAGACTTGTGTACATGGTATCAAGGTCGATGCGTCGATTGATGCATGAATCATCAGAGTGTTGGGATGCCCATCTTCCAATATATATGTATATATATATATGTATATATGATAACGCAGCGGACGGGGACTCCCGCTATTTTTTGCAATTTCAGTTGAATCTCGATGCCGCCCTCTGTTGCTATTTTGATACCACTTCCTTCATTTAATTTAAAATTTAATTTTAATTTACTTATTTTAGTTCTATTTATTTTACTTTATTTAATTTATTTATTATTTTTATTTAAAATTCATTTTCATCAACTGTTGTGTTCCTTATAAGAAACAAATTCTCAACCCTCCTTAGGATGTCTATTTTCCGATGTTGACTTAAATTCGAAATTTTGGGTTTGGAGAGATGGCTTCCCCAGAAAACATGCCCAGGGACTTCATCTTTACAATGGGTAAGTATTTGTGGGCGCAGAATTATCGAGGTGCATGGGCAGCCCCACAGATATACATTTTTTGTTTGCCCGCCAGCGCTCTTTAGTTACTTCTCTATGTAAACCGCAGAAAAACTTTCCCTCGCTGAATAGAGCATCGCGAAGGTCAAAACACTGAGGTCACTTTATAATATCATATGAGAGGGGGGAGCTCGGACGCAGAGCACATTAATTGACGGCAGCAACTTTCTCGACGGCCCTTAAGCTACCAAGTGTCCCCGCTTGACAGTACACGAACCAACTCCGACATCCGGAGACGGATGGACATGTGCCACATATCAATCAAACAAAAAGGGGACTAATAACGCGACTGTAAGTCATGGGAAAACGTGGGAAAAATTAAAGGAATGGGAGGGGTAATAAACTCCCGCGAAGGAGGAGAGAGACGTAGTCGGCTGCGACAGGGTGAGAAAATAGCGTGTGGAACACTGGTTTGGAAAGCTCCAGTGGGAGATGAGTTCGAGGATAAAGCGTGTTTGGTAAAATTTTGACCTGAAACCAAAATGAGTATTTTTAATGCATACTCGTCCGGGGTAGTTTTCTGGACAGCTGTAGCATACTAATAACAAAAAGTGGGATTTTTGGGGGGGGGGGATAGAGGTGGGGTCAGCTATTCGTATTCAATTCACAGAAGGCTTGAGGAGTGAGCACATTCACGAATAAGTAAACCAGGTTTGTTGAACATACCGTACTGTTCATACGAGAGTTCGAATGTCACTAGAGACGACTTACACCGTGTGTCCCATGCAGTGGGCAGAGCAGAGGTGACTTGAACGTAAATTATTCTAAAGAAAGGCTGATTTGCGCTGAGACTGCCCCACTCTCTCCTCCCTCACCATCCAGGCTCCAGGCAGAGTCCAAATGGCCGGGGTGGACGCGAGCGCAGTGGCCGACAAAGCTAAGCAGCTCGCCTACGCATGCCATATACGCCTGATCCTTGCACAATAGATAATGATTTCACGACAATGGTAAGTGGTCGGATAGAGTTTTAGATGAATGGGCGCGGCATGGAGGCCATTGCGGTCTCAGTCCCTAAGTCAATCAGCTCGGCAGTTCGACCGTCGATTCCAACGATGCCCACCATGTGCTATACAGCAAGGTTCAGCGAGCACGGTGACTTGCGCAGCATCTATCGCACTCTTCCTTCCCCACTCCCCACCTGGACCCGCTGTCAAAACAGAGTCAAGGAAATTGGAGGCAGGGAAGGGCGCGGGTGGATGGTACGGTCGTACCAGCACCTAGTCGTACTATCACACCCCCCGGTCTTCACAACGAATGACCAGGTTTTTAATCCCTCATAGATACTGACGCAGTGCTCAGCAAGGTCACGTTACATCGATCGAAGCAAACGAGAGAGAGAAAAATTCGCTTTATTTTAAAATGATTAATTCAGAAATTTGAGAAGAAGTGGTCTCCATGCATTGTGGAGAGAAAATAAGTTAATAAATTACTCAAGAGTCAAAGATTTTCACACAAAAAGGAACGACTATTATGGGGACAGTTCAAGTCTTAGCTTCTGTATCTCTGTCACTTCACACGTAAGATAGCGCACCAGGAATGGCAATACTTAATGTTGATATGTCGACGTAAGACAAGAAAGAAGTCAAAAGCCACGGCGCGTGGGGCGGGAGGACTTCGCAGAGACTAATTCAGAATGCAGGGGGTGGGCAAAGTCATCCAGAATTCGATCAGAAATTTTTTGACCGTTTTGAGGTGTCGTTATGGGCTAATATTGACTAAAAAGGGATAGGAAACACCGGTAGCTGAAGAGGGCATTCGGAGGATTCGTTTTAAAACTGCCAGATCTTTTCTGAGCAAAGCAGAAAAGTGTCAGGAGAGAAATAGATGATAACAGGATGAATGCAGGCATCTATGAATCGCCAGATTAAAGGTTGAGGTGTGTGGTAGGAACGCAAACTATGAATGTAATCAAAAAGTTTACGAACTTTATTGAAAAGGGTCTCAATATGGAGGGAAAATGAAAGATTTGATGGCGAAGTAACTTCAAGATACCTGAAAGAGGATACCTCGTTGGGAAGGATGCCAGAGGATTCAGAACTAGGAGAGGGCAGCAGTCGGGAAATACACTGGACGGATTTTTGGTTGTTAATTAGGAGACCATTTTCCTCCGACCATACTGAGATATGGTCAAGGCCATCATTCATAGACTGGAGATGTGTCTGATTTTTTAGAGGGTGGCCAACAGCCACATCGTCAGTATACTTACCTAATAGACAGTCGCCTGTGGATCCTAGACCATCAGCATGGAGGGAGGAGGCGCGGGGATAAAACAGAACCTTGAAGAACTCCATAGTCATCGGGAAGGGCCGTAGATTTCCGCCTGCCGGAGTGGACAAATTGAGTGTGGGAAGTAAAGTAATCGTCGAGCCAAGAGACAACCCAGCCTGGAGAGCCGTTCGCGGATGTTTTGGTAAGGAGTTGAGGATACTGGACGGTATTGAAATGGGAGGACTCAAGTTATATGTATGTATATATATGGGCAGAATGGCATTATATATATATAAAGAATGTTAGGGAGCGCTCACCGGTCGTTCTTACGGAACCCACTCGTTCCGTTGTGTCGTACGGGGCCTCTCTCGAGCCCAACCAGCAGCCGCACAGCGGCGCATGATATATAGGCAGAATGGTATTACCGACAAAGACAAGGGAGACTGGAATGGTAATTTCTGGCTTATTAGCCGTCGTCAGCCAGCCATACCCAACCTCGAAGTGTGGAACACCCAAGGCTCGAACTCGCGACCTATTAGTTAGAAGTCCACGCCTCTAACCGCTGGGCTACGAGGCCGTTGCCCTGTCGGATTCGATCGGGAATATACACTGGTAGGGGGCGCTCCCCGATCGTTCTTACGCAACTCACTCGTTCCGTTGCACCTATATCATGCGTCGCTGTGCGGCTGCTGGTTGGACGCGAGAGAGAGCCTGTAAGGCACAACGGACACATATATGATGTTAGAGGGACGCTCACCGATCGTGTTAATTGACCTACTCGTCCTGTTGCTCTGCCTAAATTACGCGCCTCTATCCGACTGTTGGCGTGGCTCGAGATTGAGCCCCAAAGAACAATAGGACGAATGTGTCGCGTAGCGCAATCAGTGAGCGCACCTTTGCCATTGTATGTACCCGATCGCAACTGATGGGGTCACGCGCCTGTGACTCAGTGGTTTGAGCATTGGACAACAGGTGGCAGGATCGAGCCTCAGGCGTTGCACAGACTCGTGGTTGGGTACGGCTAACTGATGGCGGATATTAGGCCAAAATGGTCATTCCGGTTTCCCTTGTACTCTTTGGTAATTTTATTCTGCATATGCATATGTATCATGGGGAGTGACGCTCACTGACTGCGGTACAGGGTATGCTGGTCCACTTATGCTTTGGAGCTCGATCAAGAGCCATGCCGGCAGTCACATAGCGGCTAGTACTGTATGCGATGCCTTCTGGTCGAAGGTTGGAGACAATAACGAAAGATCCCGAGTTCAAATCTAAGTTTCCCCAGACACGGGGTTTGGCATGGCTACCTGATGAGGCAATAAGCCAGAAACAGGCACTCCAGCCTCCACTGCCTTTGTCAGTGATCTCCTTCTGCATTCATAAGTGCATATGAACTTTCTAAGCTGACTACAAAATTTCATGTCGTATGCACTTAACTGTAAATCCTGCCCCTTATAATTTCTGAAATTATTGGTTTGATATTCATCTGGAGTTCGTATATCAGGAACCAGCAAGGGGGATGTTGAGAGACTCCCCGAGGACTCGGACGCTTGGCAGTTGCGTCGGGCACCAGCAGAAATATTGTCGAAGCACGTGTCTTGGTTACGAAAAATCTATGTGCATATGCAGAATGAGATACCCGACAAAGACAAGAGAAACTGAAATGGCCATTTTCATCCGCCAGCCATACCTGACCACAAGTTTGGCGCACCTGGAATTCTACTTTGGAATCTGCAGTCAATCAGTCGAACGTTCCAACAATTGAGTCACGGACCCTTTGTCCGGTCGGAAAAGATCGGTAGGAGGACATTCACCGATCGGTTTACGTGACGCGTTCGTCCCGTCATTCAATGGTAGAGTGTCAAACTACATGACCAAAGATCCCTAGCCTTAGAGAAGCGTTGCAATGTGTTTCGAATTCTCGGGTGGGTGTGGTTGATAGTATTCGTTGTAGTATGTTATTACCGGCAAAGACAAGGAAAACTGGCAATGGTCATTTCTGGCTCATTAGCCGTCGTCCTTGACCACTACATACCCAACCCCGAAGTGTGGAAAAACCGAGGCGCGAATTCGTGACATGTTAGTTAGAAGTCCACGCCTCTGGCCACTGAGCCACGAGCCCGTTGCCCTGTCGATTTCGATCGGGATTATACAATGAAAGAGGTCGCTCACCGCTGTGCGGCTGCTGGTTGGGCACGAACGAGAGCCCGTAAGGCACCACGGATCAAGTGAGTTCCGTAAGCACGATCGGTGAGCGCCCCCTACCATTGTATATTCCCGATCGAAAACCGACAGGGCAACAGGCTCGTGGCCCGGTGCTTAGAGGCGTGGACTTCTAATTAACAGGTCACGAATTCGCGCTTCGGTTTTTCCACACTTCGGGGTTGGTTATGACTGGCTGACGACGGCTAATAAGCCAGAAATGCCCATTCCAGTCTCCCTTTTCTTTGTCGCTAATGACATACTGCATATATATATTCACTCAGGAATGGACGCACACCGATCCATTGGCTTCCCGAAGTAAACAAACGTCGTATCGTCGATAGGGGTCTCGAGCCTCGAGCAGGCAACTGCCCACCAGGCCGAAGTCGGCCAAGCTATAATAGCAGAGAGGAGACAACAGAGTCTGGGGGTGGGGGGGTAGATTGATACAGCACTGTTTCGGGCTTGCTTGCCTTCATTCAGCCAAGCATATATATATTCGAGCTCACGTATATCCTCTACTGCGGAATAGCCTCTCAATATTCATAAGCTGCCAAAAGGCAGTCAGAAGCATACAAATATTAAGTAGTTTACAATACTGACAGCATAGGCACTGTCTAAGAGCCCATGCACACGTGTTTTGCGGATCTTGTGTCACTGCATGATGCAGCTTCGAGAGATTCGGCTCATCAGTGAGTCCCAACATCCCCCATGCGCCTTCTGGTATATAAACTCCAGTTTCCATGTTGTCTCGCTTAATTTCCGAGTTCGCGCATTAATAACCTCGGAAAGTAAACGAGGAAGACTGGAATTTATTTGCTAGCTTACTGATGAACCGAATCCTTTTCGATTACGACATTAAACGACACAAGATCGCCGAGACACGCATAACAGGGCTGTTAGCCTGCATGGTATATAAGTTAGTACGGTCGATTCTACCCGAGGTGGAATTTGGATAATAATGAAACACCATTGTGCATCTGAAATGTTCCTAGGAATTCAATGTCCTTACTGATCTCTTGATCGGTGCTGCCAGACTTAAGTACAGTAGGTGGGCTAACTGATGAAACGTCAACCGAAATTACGGAATGCGGTTTCGTTCCGAAAAGATTAATGAAGTGGGGTTGTAAAATAATCGTCGTGCAGCATAATTTTATAATAATTCAGTTACCTCAGGATGCTGGCTTTCAAATGAATTTTTTTCGGCTGCACACAGCAACTATACTCTGTAAAAAATGACTGCTTTCTTAGCATGCATGTTCTCATTCATTATCGATCCTCTTAAAAATCCACTTATATTTTATGGAAAATATGCAAAAGATATTCTTTCTTTTAATCATTCGGTAGAAAATGACGCGTTCCAATTTGGTATTGGATGGAAGGGTATAATTCGGTTTTTAACAACTTTTCCAATTCCCGAATAATTCTGAACTCGACCTGCCGTTACGCTTGCATTCAGGGTTTCCGAACTACAAGCCGTATATTTCCGCGTATAGAAAACCGTACATTTCTGTGCGATATTTAGAGGAGACCTTATGGGGTTCATAAAAGTTAGAAGTGGATTTGAGCAATATTGTTGACTTTACAAGCCACATTGGTGAATGCAGAGACATGAAGTTTTATAAACGGCCATTTCACGGTATTAAAAAAATCTCACAATTAGAAACTTTTTAAAACCAATTTGTACCATTCCTTCGAGTATAAATTTGAAGGAAGACGTAAAGTTCTACTAAATGAGCAAAAATGAATATTTCGCTGCATGTTTTCCATGAAATATAACTGGATTTTCAAGGGCATCGAAAATCGATCAGCCAAATGCATGCTACGTGTGTAGTCCTTTTTTAAGGAGTGTAGTTTTTGCTTGCAGCCGAAAAGAAATTCTTTTGAAAGCAGGCATCCTGAGCTAACTGGATTATTATAGAATTATGCGGCACGACGATTAATTTTACAACCTCACTTAATTAATCTTTTCGAAACGCAACCTTATTTTGTAACTTCGGTTGACATTTCGTGAGTTAGCTCACCTACTGTAAGTGTAGCAAAAATGGCCTAGGACGTGTTAACGTCCATCCGAAACCTCACAATGAGTCTTCAAGCATAGACGACAAAGTCACATACAGTGCGTGACCTATCTCATGAAATGTTGGCTGAAATTCTAAAATGCGTTTTTGATTAGAAAGGATTACTTGGTCGCTGTTGTGATACTGATTATCTTAAGGCAAACTCTTATAATATTTTGAACTTGGCAGGATGTCGGCTTTTAAATGCACTTCTTTTCAATTTCCTCTAGAAAGCATGCTCGGTAAAAAGTGACTACTTAAGGAGCATGCATTTTCCCATTGGTTTTCGATGGTCTTGGAAATTCAAATATATTTTATAGAAACCACAAACAAAAATATGCTTTCTTTTAGTCACTCAATAGAGAATCATGTCTTCGTTATATTTTATACTTAAAAAGGAGTATAATTAGGTTTTAAAAAAAGTTTCTAATTATGAGACTTTTTAAGACCGCGATATGTCCATTCACATAGCATCGTACCTGGCCGTTTACCACTGCCCCTCATGAAATGCACAACATGGTCCGCATCAATTGCAAAATTTTATGGACCCTGCATGATATCTATTTAATGACATAGAAAAATATGGGATTTTCTTTACGCGGAATGCATGCACCTTGTAGAGTGTAATCATTAAGCGCTAATGCAACGAACGATCAGGCTCCAACTTTTTCGGTAATAAGAAAACTTTTTTAAAACCTAATTATACTTCTTCCTTAAGTATAAAATATAAAGAAGACGTGATTCTCTATTGAGTGACTAAAAGAAAGCATATTTTTGTTTGTGGTTTCTATAAAATATATTTGAATTTCAAAGACCATCGAAAATTAATGGGAAAAATGCATGCTACTTAACAGTCATTTTTTACCGAGTACGCTTTCTAGAGGAGATTGAAAAGAAGTGCTTTTAAAAGCCGACATCCTGCCGAGTCCAAAATGTTATAAGAGTATGCCTTAAGATAATCAGTATCACAACCGCCACCAAGTAATCCTTCCTAATCAAAAACGCATTTCAGAATTTCAGTCAACATTTCATGAGATAGGTCACGCACTGTACTTATTCCTATAGACGACGAGATTCGAACGCTGTGATATTTGCCTTGTCACTGTTTACGGAGCCAAGTAGCGAAGATCCAAGTGCTTTTCTTGTGTGCATGGCTGTAAACTTAGTTGCTCGGGATCTGTACGATGGCTTGCTGGGTGAGCTGAATCTAACAGGACGGACGATGGACCCCTAAACGCCGAAACTTCGTTTGTAATACTGACTTAGAATCTGCACTCGTGAGGATTCCTGTTAGTACGGCTGGCGGCTTTGGCGTTTGCTTAACTTGTACTAATATTTTGGGGGACAGACAACGTCCCTAATAATATTCAATGCGAGGCTTCTTTATCGCTTTCGCCAATGGATGTGAGATATCGGTCCCTAAATGTATTAGGAGGAAGACATCAGCTGCCTGAAGAATGTGAATTATCATTCAGAAAGTCAGTTCTCTTTGGCGCTAATTCCTCGCCAGTTAGTGGACACTTAGCAACCTCGTCATCGGAAGCGTCTGTGAAGTTCTTGGGCCTTTGCCAACGATTCCTGATAATTTCACAAGATGTCCAATGGGATGGAAGCGAATTTTGCCAGAAAATATCCATAAAATAAGGCAAAAAATAGAAATCAAACAGCGAGATAGATGAAATCCCCTTTGTGCTGGCAGTCACTAATGCGATGAAGAAGCTGTCGTGCCTTACAAGATGGAACGAAATTGCACAGAGGAGGCGATAACGCCATGGGCTTCTCAGAATATGGAGACACTGATATTCACCATTCCATCTCCTTCACATCGGGGCATACTAGGTTAGAGTTAATTCATTTTGTCCTCTTCTTTGAAGTTATAATGCACTGAAAAAATGGTATTTCAGTGGGAAGGACTGTCAAATGGAGCAATGTTTAAAGGATTCAAACCGTTTTCAGAACGATTTTTTTAGAGGAAGTTTCGTCGTCATCGAATTTCTCAAGCAAACGATGCCTTTCATAATAGTTTTTCCAAAGATAAAACAAAAAAGCAATGTTCCTCACAAACGCTTCTTTTTGACACTAACTGTCCCACCTTTCCTACAAAAACAAGAATCTTGACCCTTTAACCAGATACGACAAATTGAATAATATAACTTAGCTCAAACACTTTATGATGAATGTGTTGCCATGTTTGGTCACCTAAAAGCAGTACCTGTTGATACTTTTAAAACCAAAAGACACGAATTAAATCCCCTGCCTAGTACTTTCTTGGCATTTACTGACAATGACCCTGGCTGTGGCTTAAGTTGCTGTCTGCCAACAAGGTTTCCTGTTTTTCTCAAAGAGCGTATTTTATTTCAACTTGTACTCCTTGGGATGCCTGCCTTTCAGTCTATAGATATATATGGAAATAAGGTGGTAGCGACAAAGGCAGTGGAGACCGCAGCGGCCATTTCTGGCTTATTAGGCGCCATCAGGTAGTTATACTAAACCCAAAATGTGGACCACCCTAGATTCGAACCCGGGATCATTGGTCATTGGGTTTGCGCTCTACCACTGAGTCACGGGTCCGTTGTCCTGTCGGTTGTGATCGCGAACATCAATTATGGTGGATGGGCGCTCATTGATCGGGTTACGGAACGTGCTAATCACGTTGTGCCTTAGGGCTCAAATTATAACCCTCACAGGCATGCGGGCATACGCAGCTAGCGCAGGGTAAGCGGCATCAAGTGCTCAATTAGTTTTCTGAATATGTAAGTTTCTGGCAAAACCACAAAGGGTTGATGTCATTAGGGCTCCTAACGAATGTGTTCCCTTTGGCAGCGTGGCGACCGCGTGGTGAAATCCTGGAGTGTTAAAATGCACTCACTGTCGAAGTTAGCTCTGTGTGTGTGTGTTTGGAAGACGTGGGTAAACACAACCCTCGCACACACGCGCGCACACAAAAAATAAACTCTCTTGAAGTCCTCATTATGCGCGGTGCTGGCTGGAAATTCTCACGCCCGCATGCACCCACGCACTCAAACACTAGATTCGCTTGAGTAATGGGCGAGAGAGAGAAGGCGGGGTCAGAAGACGTATGTGAGCAAGAAGTTGAGGCTCGGTTTCATGCGTGTGAGTTTCACATCGGCACTCACTGTCTCTCCCTCCCTCCCTCTCAGGGTGTTCTGCGATGGCCCGGCCTTGTTATCAGCCGGGGGTCAGCGCACGAATGGTGTGGGAGATCGCACCGGGGGGGGGGGACATCTGTCTCGTACTGCATGGCTGACAGTAGATGAGGGTAATAATTATAATGAAGTAGAGGAGGGGAGGGTGGTGAGGGGATAAGGAGAATGACGAGCAGTAGGAGTGGGAAGTTCCCAGCACATGTGTGTGTGTGTGCATGTACAGGCAGCAACGCCGAACTTTCACACTGATTCTCGTGTTCTCACGGCAGTGGAGTGGGTTGAGAAAAGACGACGACATGGTCCCTTCACCCTCGAAACCCGGCAGTCGTTTTGCGCACGCAAAAGACCAGAAATAGTCGCATGAAAGGTAGTTAGTCGACTGGCCAACGCTGCACCTAAAATCTGTCAATGGGAGATAGATTTGACCGTCTGCTGAAGAGCCTTTCTCGCATGGCGTTTCAAATTTAGAATTAAAACTAATGTGAACAGGGCCTCGTGTCACCTACTTTTCACTTGTCTGCATCAGGGCAGAGCAGTTATTTGTGTTTGTCTGATCCAGAGAAAAAAACATGTGAACGCTGAACTAATCTGCTTCATCCATCTACTCGGTTTATGCAGAAATCAAAAAAATGGAAGAGCTGAGAGTATAGTTGGAATTTCCAACTAACCCTCTTATACTGTACACTCGACCTATTGGATATCTCGCTACAGTTGTAACGTTAAACGGGCCTTCTGCCGCCAATCACTCAGGTTACTGAGGTTTTATGTTTTCCTCATAAATTTTTGTCAAAACTTGAAGCCCCGTCGTCAGAGCAGCCCTTGTCAAACTCGCAACGCATTTGGTGTAGGCATGTCATTTGAATACTAGAAAATTCGATGTAGTAATCGATTAAGCTGCCCGCCTACAAATCTAGCAGCACGCAATGTGAGGAGAAGGCGAGGAAGAGGGGAATAAAGATGATGTGATGATGTTGATGACGTTGAGGATGATGATGATGATGATGACGATGATGATGATGATGATGATGATGATGGTGATGATGATGATGATGATGATGATGATGATGATGATGATGATGATGATGATGATGATGATGATGATGATGATGATGATGATGATGATGATGATGATGATGATGATGATGATGATGATGATGATGATGATGAGGATGAGGATGAGGATGAGGATGATGATGAGGATGATGATGATGATGATGATGATGATGATGATGAGGAGGAGGAGGAGGAGGAGGATGATGATGATGATGAGGATGATGATGATGATGAAGGTGTGTGAGTGGTAGTGGTTGTGGAAAGGAAAAAGAAGAAGACGAGGCGGCGTTCGGTTGGATAAACCTATTGTGTGACTGGCATTTTAAAGCCCAATTTCAGTCTTTTATTATCGTTGTCCAGTAGACTCAGTGTGGTGTCTACCGTGCACGAACTCTTTTTGGGGCACACCGTTTTGTCTGTCTTATATTGATGAAAAACAGGAATCTTTCGCTACTAAAATCTGGTCTATACAACGATCACTATGCAAAGGAGTTTGAAAATTGTCAGTTTAACACTGAAACATTTAGTAAAGTTTGATTTTGTTATTGCATTTGAAAATAGAATTGGGATGCTGTAATATAACCGTGAACCTTATAGTAAAAAACCGGAAATATCGGCGTAGTGGTTTATTGGCCATACTTTTAGCCTTTACGGCATTGCCGAATAATTTGGAGCCTGATCACTCGTTACATTAGCGTTTAGTGATTTCAGTCTACAAGGTGCCTGCGTTCCGCGCAAAGAAAATCTCATATTTTCTATGCCATTCAAAAGATATCACGCAGGGTCCATGAAATTTTGCAATGGATGCGGACTATATTGTACATTTCATGAGGAGCTGTGGTATACGTCCAGGTACGATGCTATGTGAATGGACATTGCACAGTCTTAGAAATTCTCAGAATTAGAAATTTTCTTAAAACCTTATTATACTCCTTCCCTCAGCATAAAATATAAATAGGACATGATTCTCTACTAAATGACTGAAAGAAATCATATTTTTGTTTATGGTTTCTATAAGATATATTTGAATTTGCAAGACCGTAAAAATCAATGGACAAATGCATGCTACTTAAGTAGTCATTTTTTACCGAGTACGGCTTCTACAGGAGATTGAAAAGGAGCATATTCAAAAGTTGACATCCTGCGGAGTCCGAAGTGCTATAAGATTATACCGCAAGCTAATAAGTTTTACAACCGCGCCCAAGTAATCCTTCCCAATCGAAAACGCATTTCAGAATTTCAGCCAACATTTCATGAGATCGGCCACTCATTGTATGTATTGGAGAATGATACTACTAGCGTAGACAAGAGAGAGTGGAATGCCAATTTCTGGTCTACTAGCCGTCGTTAGTCAACCGTGACCAACGCCCGGTCTGTAAACCTTCTGCCAGTAGCCTCACTCTGTGTATATGCATAGCTTCCTTGTGACTTTCTTCCGGGGCTTTAGGTCGAGTCGCAATGCACAACGGTACGAGTAGATCCCACAGCGCGACCAAAGAGGCCATTGTAAATTTACCTGGAAAAAAACCCGCATCGTCGGCTTCTATCCTGCCAAGAGAAGCCAAGAGTTTCCCGAAGCCATGCACTCAGATGAGTCATGCATCGATCGGTACGTTGTGTTAGATGTCATGTGCAAAACCATTAAAGAGAAAATGGAAGATGGGAGAACCATTCGATACATAATGACGCACACGGGGTCGCTTATCAGCGTAAACACTAAAAAGTATTGATTTTCTAAGCAGGTTTGAAATGTTAGCTGCTATTAGCACATTTACCCAACGTCTGACAACGACATCGGGGGCCAGCGTCAAAAATCTGCCAATAAAGTTTCCTGTTTTTCTCAAAAAACGTAATCTATTACAACTTGTACTCCTTGGGATGTCTGCCTTTTAGTCCATGGATATATATATGGAAATAAGGTGGTATCGACAAAAGCAGTGGAGACCGCAGCGGCCATTTCTGGCTTATTAAGCGCCATCATGTAGTTATACTAAACCCAAAGTGTGGACCACCCTAGATTCAAACCCGGGATCATTGGTCATTGTGTGTGATGCTTTACCATTGAGTCATGGGTCCGCTGCCCTGTCGGTTGTAATCGCGAACATTAATTATGGTAGATAGACGCTCAATGATGGGGTTACGGAACGTGCTCATCACGTTGTGCCTTGGGCTCAAACTATAACCCTCGCAGGCAGTCGCACAACGACAATCTTGGACTGTCTCACACGATGACCAAAGTTTCCCAGACGACCCACACTTGAAAATGTGCATGACTAGCTAGTAACGGACGATAAGCCAAGAAATGGCCATTCCGGTCTCCCTTGTCTTTGCCAACATCATGTCATTTACGCATACTACTAGTCGCTGCGCGACTGCCTGCGAGGATTCTAATATGAGCCCAAAGGTACAACGGAACGAGCACGTTCCGTAACCTGATCGCTGAGCGTCCATCTGTCGTAATCGTTATTTCCAATCACAACCGACAGGACATCGGACCCGTGGCTCAATGGGAGAGTGTTAAACTCCATGACCAAAGACCCTGGGTTCGACTCCCAAGTGATCCACACTTGGGGTTGGGTATAACTTGCTGATGACGGTAATTGCCCAGAAATGGCCATTCCGGTCTCCCTTACCTTTATCGGCATCATGTCGTATATATACATATATACCTGCGACGAGCAGGGACGACAGAGAATGCGGACGTTAATTTCTATCAGACGAGCGAAATAAAGAATATTTTTCTTCATATTTTTCATAAAATTTATTTGAATTTGTATGACTACCGAAAATCAGTGTGAAAAATGCATGCTACTTAAGTAGTCTGCATTTTACCAAGTATGGTTTCTACAGGAGACTGAAAAGAAA
Source organism: Spirometra erinaceieuropaei (assembly GCA_902702965.1). Lineage (NCBI taxonomy): Eukaryota > Metazoa > Platyhelminthes > Cestoda > Diphyllobothriidea > Diphyllobothriidae > Spirometra > Spirometra erinaceieuropaei. The sequence goes on along the minus strand of CACRXP010000391.1, from coordinate 552,461 downwards.
TGCATTCAATAGCCGATACCCTGCCTAATCCGGAATACTATAGGATTATACCGCAGGATAATCAATATTACACCCTCCCAAGGTAATCCTTCCTAATCGAAGATGCCTTTCAGAATTTTGTCCAACATTTCCTGAGCTCGGTCACTCACTGTATGTGCCCAGTAATGCCCGCATTAATCGTCAATATAGCACTGATTCAACAAGAGGATTCGCAAGAGGAATTGGGGAAGACTTTTACAAAATCCTCTGTTGTTTCCATACGGGGATCTTGCCCATATTTCATGAGTTTCCACTGTAACTATTCATTTCATCAAAAAATTCCGATCCATTCCGTGTCAGATTTCACCAGTTTATCATTTTTTTGACTTTTGCATGAGCGACTTGTTATGTCCTTTAAAAAGTCTTCAACATCCAAGAATTATCGACTTATCATCGTGTTAACTCTGCCAATAAATATTCTGGTGTATTTGTTTTATGCGCGTTGTAACGCCAAACCCTGGGTAAACCACCTATTGGAACTGGCCGTTAGTATAGGAGAAAAATATGCTAATGCAAATAGCTATGAGAACCTAAAAACTCTTTATTTGCTCCCAGTTTTGTGAGCACCGTTTGAAAAAATTTCAGAAGTTGGCCTTTGAAATGACTTCCTTCCGGCTGCCTGCAAAAGCTGAAATCTGAGAAGAATTAC
>CACRXP010000391.1:530055-545641 GCA_902702965.1 Spirometra erinaceieuropaei | reverse complement strand
TAAGATGTTTATGCGGAGGATAGATTATAGCACGGAATCGACCATAACCATGAGTTCTCAAAGGGTATATCGTGCTTCTACGGCATCTGGGATGAATAAATATCACGTGATAACTTCGCGCGCTGATATGGCATGCATGTAGGCCCCTGAATAGCCCACTGTATTAGGAAGCTCAGATTGAACCCTTGGGGCCAGTTGCGCAGCGATTAATGCTTAATAAGTGGGTGTTATAACGGCAAAGATCTGGAGTTTAGGGTGACAATTTTGTAGTCAACCTAGCGCACATAGCACGGGCATAACTGTGCATGATGAACCAAAATCCTTATAGCACATGAACCGCCCAAGCCGCATACACGAAACTTTTGCTGCGTTAGAGAAACGGCCGAGCTCCAAAAGAAGGCACAGTTTGATCTATGCAGTATTATACATTGACTAATAAATAATTTATTTCACGAAGGATCACCAAATCAGAAAATGGCTTTATAGCAGGTTATTAATCTAAGGCATAATATAACTGCCAGCAGAGAGGGAAGACGTCATACAACAAGTACAACGTATTTGTACTTTTTAGATTGTTATTTGGCTTTTAAAGTTGCCGAAAGTCGGGAGGGCATAGAGCCTACTAAGTTGTTTATGGTGGTTTGATCTAGGCAATTATTAAGCACAAAATCAACTTTTGCTGCATTGCACATGTTTTCTTGTCTTGTCCCAATTTCTTTTAATTAATTCAAATGGATTTTTGACTTGATTCAGATCCAGCTACTGACGGAAATAAAAATGCTCCGCGGGCCGCAGTAGGAGAGGCTGACTGTGATCCAAAACATTAAATTGTAGTCGTACGCCGAACTGAAATCATACCTCCTTTGAGCGGTGAGCAGGAAGACTTTCCTCCAATATTACAGCGTCTATCCGACGTCCATGAATGCTCCTGTAATCGAAGGCATCCTCTACGATGCCGGTGAACACCTTGCTATTTATTTTCGCCGTTGATGAACGTCAGATTAGTCGCTCTCCGAATTTGATGACCATCCAAATCATGAGATGTCAACAGTTCTTGAAAGTTGGTGTCGATACAGTATGTTCTCGTGGGCAGTTCTTCCTACACATGACCACCTGGGCCGACTTCAGAGGCCTGTCATAAAATAGGACCTAGCCAGCATATGCTTGAGCAAACACAAAGTTTACTACCTAAAATGGCCTTATCGTAGTGGCTTGGTTATAAAGGCCGAATTCTTCCATCCTTGTTCCAAATATTCGCAAAGTGAATATTGACACATGTTCCCTGTGAATAGTCTTAAGAGACATAATGATATTTTTAATGTGCGACTAATAAAATCTTCGTCTTGTTTGCTCGCTATTTGGTCGTTCCGGTCCACCTTGCTTAATGCTAGCATTGTTCTACTATTAATAATTTTCTAGAGAGTGACCTGGCTAATAATGAAAGTATTATCTAACGACTCACGCGGCAGCCCTTCGACTGCCAGTTAGCGTATGCGCTCAAATTGGCCACCTTTATCGCACGGCGCGACAGAAAAGTGGCAACTCGTTGGGGGTACTCACTAGTAAGGCCTTAGACGCCGATTGAGATAATGCCCAAAAATGAGCCTTTGCTCTAGGACTTCCCCTTACTTAACTGAGCCAATAACATTTTGTTCCCGTTTTTGATCTCAACCCCCCCCCCTTGCGCGAACATAGTTGCCCCATGAAAGTTCACGGGTATAATATCTTCGGAGAAAATATTATACTGTCACTCGTAAGCAAACAACTTCATCAGTCGACTCCAAGCTTTGTGTAGTTTTTGATGCTTTTGGAGAGACCGAATTCCAGCATCTTACCAATATGTTTTCGTAGGCCAGTGTAGGTGCGGATATTTTAACCAATTCTGGAAGTGGTGATCTTTTTTACTCAAAGTGTTGCGGGTATTCTGCGAGTTTCGCATTAATAACTCGGCTATTTTTGGCATTTACTTCCTTCCGTACGCAGATCACATTTGCCTCCAGCAGTCTCCGTTCTAGCATTAGAAAGAAAACTTGTCATCCTTTACTTTCTATTTGTTTTTGTTGAGTTATACTTGTTATAGTTTAAACGTGTGTTATTGCAAAAGGTTAGTTTTACGCTGCATGCGGAGTTCTTAGATGACACCACTTCACCTTCCCAAAAATTTTTTGACCGACGTTTCAGATAAATTGCAATTTTGCATTTCTTTATGGTGATAAGAAAAAGGCAGGACAATATTTACCAATTCATTATATGCTTTTTTGAAGTCCGAACTCCAACAAACACTTCCTACAGACAGAACATACTTTGAAGCGGTGTATTATGCAACACATCACGCGGTATGTAGGCATGAGCTCAAAGCCGTAACAAATTACACCAAAACGCTACGTTTCGCTGTGACGGGAAACTAAGTTATAGGCAGCAGCATATTTTAAGGGGACATTTTCGGATGGTAGATCTTGTTTTTTTTTTACAGATTCATCGTCATCTTCTTGGGACAAGACCTGTCAGCTTCGGCATCATGTAGCCGCAGAAAATCTTGAAGTGCTTGTCTGGACTGTTAGCCATCTCCTGTAGGAGGAGCATAACGGACAGCTCAGTATCCCCTATTTGTAGACTGTTTGGGAATGAGGCTAAGGATAAGAGTACTTCATATCAACATGTGTCATACTACTCTGAATCTCCAAAAACGTAGAGACAATGAGGAAGCAGTATCAAATGTGCAAATTTTTATGCTTTCGCGTCACGCCTAGACCATGTGCGTCTCTGGTTAGGAAGGGGGGCCAGGTCACCCGGAGATGAGCACAATGCGCCATACGGGGGTAAGGCATGTCTATACTTCAGTTTACCGGGTTTATATCTGAGATTCAGCCCGCCCCCCCCCTCCCTAAAGCAGCTGTCTTCCTACCTTAATGCCGGTCTGTGTCATTATCCGCGCGTCTGCGAAAAAAGAATTCTAATCTACCTCCAGGGTGTTGTTATGCGGCAACACATTCTGAAGCCCCAGATACAATGTCATACAAGGCATATGGACATACAGTGCGTGACCTATCTCATGAAATGTTGGCTGAAATTCTGAAATGCGTTTTCGATTAGGAAGGATTACTTGGTCTCGGTGGTGATACTTATCTTAAGGCATACTCTTATAACATTTTGGACTTGGCAGCATGTCGGCTTTTAAATGCACTTCTTTTCAATCTCCTGCAGAAAGCGTGCTTGGTAAAAAATGGCTACTTATGTAGCATGCATTTTTCCCATTGATTTTCGATGGTCTTGTAAATTCTAATATATTTTATAGAAACCACAAACAAAAATATGCTTTCTTCTAGTGAATCAATAGAGAATCACGTCTTCTTTATATTTTATACTTAAGAAAGAAGTATAATTAGGTTTTAAGAAAGTTTCTAATTATGAGAATTTCTGAGACCGCGATATGTCCATTTACATAGCATCGTACCTGGCCGTTTATCACTGCTCCTCATGAAATGTACATTATTTTCCGCATCCATTGCAAACTTTTATGGACCCTGCATGATATATCTTTAATGACATAGAAAAATGTGGGATTTTCTTTACGCGGAATGCATGCACCTTGTAGAGTGTAATCACTAAGTGCTAATGCAATGGATGATCAGGCTCCAAATTTTTCGACAATTAGAAAACTTTTTTAAAACCTAATTATACTCCTTCCGTAAGTACAAAATATAAAGAAGACGTGATTCTCTATTGATTGACTAAAAGAAAGTGTATTTTTGTTTGTGGTTTCTATAAAATATATTTGAATTCCCAAGACCATCGAAAATCAATGGGAAAAATGCATGCTACTTATGTAGTCCTTTTGTACAAAGGACGCTTTCTACAGGAGATTGAAAAGAAATGCATTTTAAAGCCTACATTCTGCCAAATCCGAAATGTTGAAAGAGTATGCCTTAAGATAATCAGTATCACCACCACGACCAAGTAATCCTTCCTAATCGAAAACGCATTTCAGAATTTCAGCCAACATTTCATGAGATAGGTCACGCACTTTATATATATGGTAGGGGGCGCTCACCGATCGTTCTTACGGAACTCACTCGTTTTGTTGTGCCTTACGGGTCCTCTCTCAAGCCCAACCAGCAGCCGCACGGCGGCTCATGATATACAGTAAATGTGCTAACTCATGAAATGTCAACCAAAATTTCGAAATGCGTTCTCGCTTCGAAAAGCTAAATTAAGTATTGTTGTAAAACTAATCATGATGCAGCATAAATCTATCATGATCCAGTTACCTCAGGGTGTCGGCTTTCGAAAGAACTTATGTTCGGCTGCATGCAAGATCTATACTCTGCAAAAAATGACTATTTATTTAGCATGCAATTTTCTCATTGATTTTCGGTGCCTTTGAAAATTCAATTACATTTCATGGAAAACATGCATAAAAATATTCATTCTTTTACTTATTCGGTAGAAAATCACGTCTTCTTCCAATTTCATACTCAAAAGAAGAGTATAATTCGGTTTTTAAAAACTTTTTTATTTCCGAATAATTTTGAACCCGACCTGCTGTTACACTTGCATTCAGGGTTTCAAAACTACAAGCTGTGTTTTTTCCGTGTACAGAAAATGATGCATTTCTCTACGGTGTTAAGAGGAGACCATATGAGGTTCATAAAATTAGGCAGTGGATTTGAGCACTATTGTTAACTTTACAAGCCACATTCCTAAACGCAGATACATGACGTTTCATGAACGGCCATTTAACGATATTAAAAAATCTCACGATTTGAAACTTTTTTAAAAGCAAATTATACTCTTTTTGACTATGAAATTGAAAGAAGACGTGATTTTCTACTGAATAAGTAAAAGAATGAATATTTTATGCATGTTTTCCATGAAATATAATAAAATTCTCAAGGACGTTGAAAATCAATGAGAAAATTGCATACTACATAAGTAGTCATTTTTTGCAGAGTATAGATTTTGCATGCAGCCGAACATAAGTTCTTTCGAAAGTCGACACCCTGAGGCAACTGGATCATTATAGATTTATGCTGCATCGTGATTAGTTTTAGATCACAACTTAATTTATCTTTTCGAAACGAGAACGCATTTCGAAATTTTGGTTGACATTTCATGGGTTAGCACATCCACTGTAGGTAGAATGATATCACCAACAATGACAAGGAAAACTGTCGGTACGGTACTGTTTCGGGCTTCTTTACCTTCATTCGGCAAATCGTAACCTTGATCACCACATTGGCTCCGTGCACTAGAGGAGGTGGGTCATAACGGATCAGTAAGAACGCGGGGAGCTGGATTAGTGGTCGCAGATGTGGAATGAGGTCAGGGATCGGTACACCGGAGTTGGGGGCACTAGAAGTTTCCGTTGTGGTTCGTCCTGTCGGAAGGAAGAGGTGGCAACACAGTGAGATTTTAGGTGGCCCTGCAGGAATTAGTAGTTTCAAGGGAGTGGGCACGAGTCAGTGAGCCATGCTCGTAAACCTTCGCAGTGAGCGTCCAGATATGCATGACGTTTGATGCTGATCGTGTTAGAATGCTAGAGTTCGGAGAATTCTCGCGCCTGTTTGGTGTTATCCATGGCGATCACTTCAGTATCGTCCTCAATGAAGTGGTGGTCACATTCAAGGGCGTTTGTGCGACAAGCTCTGACGACCTCTTACATGAATGCTGAATTAATAATGTCCTTGCTAACTGAATCCAGAATCTAGTGCCACGTATGAGCTCGTTGTACAGCACCCTTAGTCAATAGCATGAAATTTCTGAACATGTTCGATGCGTAAATTTTTTATCGAGAAACATTTGTCGCAGTCGACCCACTTTTCCATACTGTGAAGTGGGGGGTTTTCGTCAAAAATTATCGTTCAACATAATGACTGCGTTTGTGTTCTACCGTCAAATGTCTTGAACACGATGGTGGCTTCGCTGTTTTATATTCAACATGCCTTTTTCACTGAACGAAGATTAAACTCCCTTTATAAGAGTAATTCCTTTTGAACACACAACGGTTTGTTGTGTTCCGCTATGGGCAATGTTTCACGCCCGACACATATCCTAAGTTGGCTGGTTATTTTGGCATGTACAAATGAAATGTTTGCAGATTGTCAGTGGATGTGTTGTGCTTTTTTACCGACTGCTACTCAAAAACGTTCACATTAACAAAACCTCTGCTCCCATCCAAGCCTTCCGTTTAATGTAAATATTGTTCCAGGCTTTTCATCACTTTCGAAATAACTGCTTCTCTTGGAACGTGAAACTGTGCTCTAGTCTCTCTTGTGCTCTCCTTTAATGGGGTTACTTTGGGGCCTGTAAACGCTGGGTTCAATTAACATTATTGTCATTACCCAGACCACCATCATCGTCGACATCAATACCGCCCAGACCAGAAGCGTGAGAAGGTGTGTACCTGTATCAGGGTCAAGTTCCCACCAGATGGGACTCTGTTGGCTGGGCAAACCGTCGTCTCGGCGTCCACTTCGGAGACATGAGCAGCTGCGCCTTGTCTCCAACTTCCTCCCCCACCCCACCCCCACCGCCTCCCACCTCATTACAGAGCTCCCTATCCCGCAAGGACGCGTCGCGTCACTCGCAGGCCCAGTCACACCGCGCAGTCTTCATCACCTGCCGCAGTGCATATCTGATCAGGACCGGTGATATTTCGATGCCACCGCGTGGGAGTTGTTTACGGTACTCGACCACACACACATAAGCACGCATCAGAGACCACAGCGAGAGGGAGAGGGAAAGAGCGAGAGGAGAGGACAGGATGTAGCATAACTGTGCCGCCAAGAAGTCGCGCCCGGTACCCCCGTCAGTGAAGTCTCACATTTGGATCCTGCGTCTGCGGTGGATGCTTTTTCGCCCAGACTGTTACCCAGGTCAGGCATTTGAACTTCTGCTCATCCCTTACCCGCCTACATCTTGCAAAATTTCAGGGCTTTGACGACATCTTTTGCCTTATCAAAAACCAAACTTACTACTTCATTTTTTGCGAGAAGGCTAAAAAACGTGTCAGTAATATTTGAGTGGCGTGCACATGGACGCATACGGTGTGGTCAACAAAAAATATCAAAATTCCACAAACCATGAGTCTCCAGTGGGACCTGCCCAAAAAGATAGATGCAACGAGAAGGAGGGTTTGGTGACGAAGACGAGTGAATGGCCAGGAGTGAAAAAAGAGGTAGAGAAATATGACCCATGTTGGGGGGAGGCGGGGGGGGGGGCGAAATGACATAGACTATGTGCTCATCAACTCTGTTTATCTAGTTTACAGTGAGTGACCTATCTCATGAAATGTTGGCTGAAATTATGAAATGCGTTTATGATTAGGAAGGATTACTTGGTCGCGGTTGTAATACTGACTATCTTGCGGCATACTCTTATAACATTTCGGACTCGGCAGGATGTCGGCTTTTAAATGCACCTCTTTTCACTCTCCTATAGAAAGCGTACTCGGTAAAAAATGACTACTTATGTAGCATGCATTTTTCCCATTGATTCTCGATGGTCTTGCAAATTCAAATATATTTTATAGAAAGCATAAATAAAAATATGCTTTCTTTTAGTCTATCAATAGAGAATAACGTCTTCTTTTTATTTTATACTTAAGGAAGGAGTATAATTAGGTTTTAAGAAAGTTTTCCAATTGCCGAATAATTTGAAGCCTGATCATTCGTTGCATTAGCGCTTGGTAATTTCAGTCTGCAAGGTGCATGCGTTCCGCGTAAAGAAAATCACATATTTTTCTATGCCATTAAAGAGATATCATACAGAGTCCATAAAATTTTGCAATGGATGCGGACAATGTTGTTCATTTCATGAGGAGCAGTGATAGACGGCCAGGTACGATGCTATGTGAATTGACATTTCGCGGCCTTAAAATGCCTCATAATTAAAAACTTTTTTAAAACCTATTTATAATTCTCCCTTAAGTATAAAATATAAGAAAGACGTGATTCTCTATTGATAGACTAGAAGAAAGCATATTTTTATTTATGCTTTCTATACAATATATTAGAATTTGCAAGACCATCGAGAATCAATGGGAAAAATGCATGCTACATAAGTAGTCATTTTTTACCGAGTACGCTTTCTATAGGAGATAGAAAAGAAGTGCATTTAAAAGCCGACATCCTGCCGAGTCCGAAATGTTATAAGAGTATGCCGCAAGATAGTCAGTATTACAACCGCGACCAAGTAATCCTTCCTAATCATAAACGCATTTTATAATTTCAGCCAACATTTCATTAGATAGGTCACTCACTGTAAGTAAACCACCCAGTTCAACTCAATATAAGACGATACTAATATAAGATGGAAAAAGGTTAAAGGAAGGCAGTAAGGGGTCCTTCTGCCATTGCTAATATGCCCCATACGACCGCGAAGAAAACGCGCGTTGAGCCTAAGGGTTTGCAGGACCCAAGGGCTGGGCTTGGCTGGCCGACGACGACGACTAATAAGCCAGAAACGGCCATTCCAGTCTTCATTGCCTTTGTCGGCGGCTTCATTATGCCTGTGTTAGTAGACACCATGCAACTGCTGGCGGGGCTTTAGATTGGACTCCGTGGCAAAACCGGAAGAGTATGTCCCATAATGCAATCAAGTTGAGGGACCAGCCTCGAACATTTACGAAATAAAATCTATATTTTTCCAAAGAATTTCCTAACTCCCTAATTAAATTTCCTAAGATGCGAGTGAATAATTCCAGAAATTACTCAGTGCAGGACTTGGAGTTAAATCCCCCGGACATGACTTTTTAGGGTCAGAACCGAAATTTCAATGAACAATCAAGTCGAAGACAATCGACTACTGTGGAATAACCACGTAATTCCCATTCTACAAACAAGTCGCACTACGAGTAGTATGGAATGTATACATCGAGCATACTATACCGTACTCCCAAGATAGGTACTAACTAAAAGCCCAGACACGTGTTTCGCTGATATTTTGCCGCTGCGTGACACAATTGCGAGGGGTTCGGCTCTTCAGTGGGACCCCCAGCGTTCTCTATGCGGTTTCTGGTATATGAACTCCAGAGAATAATCAAGTGAATAATTTCAAAAATTACTCGGTGCAGGACATAGAGTTAAGTCTCCGGGACATGACTTTTTAGGGTCAGAACCGAAATTTCGGTTCCGTTGTGCCTTGGGACTCATACGAGGACCCTCGCAGGCAGTCGCAAAGCGACCAACTTATATATAAATTAAGTGATACCGGCAAAGACAAGGGAGACCGGAATGGACATTTCTGGCTTATTAGCCGTCACCAGCCAGCCATACCCAACTCAAAGTGGGAATTATTTGAGATTCGAATTCGGGATCTTTTATTATGGAGTTTGACAGTCTACCATTGAGTCACGGGCCCGTTTGTCCTGTAGGTTGTGATCAGGGATATCGGGGTTGAGTATGACTGGTTGATGGCGGCTAATAAGCCAGAAATGGCCATTCCAGTCTCACTTGTCTTTGTCGGTAATACCATTTTGCCGGTCGATGGATGCCCCATCTGAGCGTATTGCCTCCAGGAATTCATGGGCATTCCTTACTGAGCAGGCGCTAACAATGCGAGCGGTCTCTTATTCAAAATTGTGCCTAGTGTCCAGCGTGTGTATGGCCACCTAAGATAGATTATCTCGTCTCTTCGTCACTAGCTGGTGTTCTTGCATACGTTTTGAAGCAGATTTCTAGTTTTAGCCGAAATAGACGACATCATAAATGGCACATAGGACTCTGTAGATCACATCGTTTTCACCGAGGCAGTCGACCCTGTCCTTAGGATGCACAAACAGTGTGGCCAAGGTAGTTGGCGATTTGCGTGCCACGTGTATCTGATGTTTTCAACTGTCTCACGACTATCTCAGCTGTTTTTCTCACGTATGGAAGAGTACGCCAGATGATTGCTTTTGGTGCTAGAGTGACTATGGCATTGCAAATAAATGGTGCCTCGTACATCAAAGTACAAGGTCATGTAGGCACCCATTTTGAGAATATAGTGTGAAAGGGTGTTTAACTTTTGCTTGGTAACTTCTCTTGTCAGAGCCGTGTGTTTTGGCTAAATTCAGAATGACATAGACTGAACTCCGTTTTTGAGGATGAGGATGGTTACTCTCAGAAAGCAGGACGATTGTTGCATATGCCCACCTCCCATAAAATGATGTGTGAAATGATTTGCCAGTTTTTCAACTTTAAGGGACATCCAGGAATGGGAGTTATCCACCAACTTCCGTTTTGAAAGTAAACTTGATTACTGTTAATATAGGGTTAAGATATACATAGGGCTGATACAACTGATTTTTCTTAACAATGACAAACATGTTATCTACAAAGCGCAGCCAGACTTTTGGGTCAACTGTGGGAAGAGCCATAGCTTCTAAATTCTGCATTACAGTCTCCGCCAAGAAACTCAATGCAAGTGAGCCCATGGAAGCACCCACTAATTGCCAAAAGCATTGTTTTAGAAAGAAAATTTAGTTTCCTGACAGAGACCTAGGAGGTGGAGCAAAGAGACCGCAGGTACCACCGTGGAGTAGATTTGAAGGAGTTCTCTGGTGAAAGGTAAGGAGACCGTGACACAATGATAGAGCGTTCGACCCAACGACCAAAGATCCCGAGTCCGAAGCTCAGGTGCCGCAAGACCGTAATTGATGATGCCGAACAAGCCAGAAATCGCCAACCCAGCCCTCTAGTGTCTGTTGGCAGTGTAGTTCGGCCAATAGTACTAGCCACTGTGCGGCTGTTGGTGAGACTTTAGAATAAGTCTCAGGACATAACGGGACAAGGATGTTCCCTGAAGAGACCTGCTGGGGGGGGGGCTCTCTCGGAAATTCACGAAATGGAAGTTACATTTTTCCCAAACAGTTCCATCACGTCCTAACCAAGTTTCTTACGCTGTACATTCATTATCAATTTGGAGTTTTGGTGGATGCGTTCGGAATGGTTATTCTATAGATTGTATTAAGCGAATAATTTCTTAAACCATTCAGCGCAGGACATGGACATTGAATTGTGCAAATCACGTGCTCCAAAGGCTGAAGGCAGGGGCAGAAAAATGTGAGAAAAGCAGTCAGCACCCAAAGAGTTGTGTTGGCGAACAGACCGTGTGTCTGAATCAACGCTCAGAAATTTGAGACGCCGAAACAGCCATTTTGCCAGTCCGTATGTCGGAGTGCCTTTGAGCAATATGATGGGCCAGAGCAAAACGTCCCGCCTGGGCACTTTGGGGAGGTCATAGAACCGGGCCAAGGCCGTCTCCTTGGCCCTCGCCATGCGTCAGTGGGTCGGTGGGTGGTATTACACCCGAGTTCTCTAATGCCAACGGCATTAATTTCTCGTGTCAGGGTTTTTACGGGTTTGGTTTTCAGCGAAGATGGCTATCAGCGCAAATTCTTCAATCGGTGCATGCACAAACGAGACGAGCGACAAAACCCTACCGATTCCAAATTCTGGCAAGCGATTCCATACAGTAAGAACGTCTCCGATGCCGTCAGTCGCCCTCTTGAACCACCCGGGAATAGGAGTTGCACGCAGACCAGAGGCAACCATTGGGCATCAGGTGATGAAGCCGAAAGACCCACTGCCACGACAAGAAACATCTGGAGTCGTTTACCGGATCTGGTGCAGTTGCGGACAAAGCAACTACGTCGGTGAAAGTGGAAGACTGCACTGGACGGGAATCGCCGAACACGCGGTGGCAGTGCGGAGAAATGACACCAAATCTCAAGTCGCGGTCCATTCGAAGAGACCCGGCCAAACACCCAAGTTCAACGAGGCCGACATTCTCGAGGGGAGAGGGATAATCACGTAAGCCGTGCGCTATGGTTCACGGGACCTCAGTCTATCAACGGGCGCAATGACATTCCCACCCCATATTGGGTGTTGAGACATAGTCTGGCCAAAGTAATTAGCCACTCGTGGAGCGAGCAGGCCGGTGAGCCAGGTGGCCGGACAATCATGACACCAACATCTAGCGCGTGTGATGAAATTTCAGCAATTACCAACTCGCATTTCGGCCATCAATCAATTAGCACATGAGCGGGCAGCAATCCTCGATGAACGTGGGAGCGGTTAATTATCACAGGTACGCGGTGGCCTAACGACTGCATGCTATGAATTCTGCAACTTCCTGGACATGAATCACGCGCATCGGTCAGTCTCTGATGGTGGATTTGGGCGTGAGTCCGAAACATCAGGCGAATAAAGCTCTTGCTCCAGCGATCGCTTCTGCTTCTTATCAACCAGTTCCTGGTACTCATATCTTCACTTGCATCAGTAACACTGTACTCTCACTTAGAAATCCATACTTGTTGGGCGTTTGCGCCAGTAGTCAGCTGCTGTGCACCACATCCTGATTCGTTTTGCTTTCGTCTCTTCCACTTCTACCGGAGGTCTTTGCACGCAGCATCCAACTTGATGTGCCGATTAGTGCGTGGTTCGTCTGAATGCTTGGTCTAGAGGAATTCTCAGTCCCTCTTGAATGGGAAAACGCCAACAATGCGTGTATAGTCCCAAGCGAACGTGGTCCCGATATCTAGGATATACATGGTCATTTTGGATACGCGGTTTGGCCTCCATACTGCCAACTGATCTAAATTAATGTGTGTAAAGGTGGACTTCCCAGTTTGACAACAATAAACTGCATCGCCGGCATTGCATGGGATCCTCGTAGATCTTGAATGAGGAGCAGGTCGTGTGTGGCACGCGAAGACCAGATGTTTATCTTTTTCAGCCACCGCGTCCAATCATGTCACCAGTTTGTTGACGGGCACAGACAGTCTGCCAGTGATTGGAGAAGGCAGAGCAAGTGAGACCGATGCTGGTGAATTCAGTCCTACGGCAAATCAACACATTTATCACTGTAACTAACCCGACGTCCTCAAACCTATCACGGCGGACCAGGAGTAGAGGGCGTGCAAGAGTGCCAACCGACGGAATAAGCCACTTCTTCTCTGGGCTGAGAACCGGACTGCAGTTAGTTCTATAGCAGTGCAACCCTCACGATAACCTCGTAGTGTGAGAGCTTAGCCGCATTCCCGAACGCCTGCAACGGGCCGTTCGGACCAGGTCGTGCGTGGCACGCGTAGACGGGCTACATAGACCTCATGAGTCACTGCGTTCACAACCCCCTCTGGCCCTCTGTCACCGTCACTGTCTCTGATGATGGGTTTGAGCGAGAATCCGAAACGTCAGACGAGTAGCGTTCTTGTTGCAGCGATCGTTTCCACTTCTTGTCACTGCCCTACTAGCGGAGCCGAGTGCGTGGGGGAAGAGAGACTGAGGCAGATGCTGCCTCATTATGAACCGGCGCTGCGCCCACTCCGTGAAGCACGTGCTGGACATCGTCTCTTGCAACTCCCGAACAGTCGTGTGTGGCCACTGCGCAAGGAAGAATCACCAGTTTACTGTGCCAATAGTCACATTAAAGGTGTTCTTCCCACCTTGACTTCACCTGATGCAGGATGCTTAATGCTCAGACGCCAGAGCGGGGAAATCCGCATCCATCGGCCCAACGAAATCGTGTGTATTCACGCATAGGCGGGAAGCGGGTGTGTTGTGGGACGCCTAGAGGGGAACTTTACGTCTCCAATTGATCTAGCCTAAACCGGTCATTGTCACACGACCGGGGCAGGAGGGAGTTAATTAGATACTGCACAAGTTTCAGCCACCATATCCCAAGTTGTGATCAAATCACTATTGTAGTGCAGTGGAAGCCATGATTGTGTTCGTTAATTAACCTATTGTATGTGGATTCGGCCTAGCGGAGAAAACACCTAGCCCATCCGTTTATTTTGCCGGAGGTAAAGCTTGGACCATTTCTCCCTTCGTGCTCGGATGCAACTTGCTGATACCGGCAGGCAGACCATATATCAGTGGTAGGGGGCGCTCACCGATCGTTATCAAGGAACTCGCTCGTTCCGTTGTGCCTTACGGGCTCTCTCACGAGCCCAACCAGCAGCCGCACATCGGCGCATGATATAGGCAGAATGGCATTACCGACAAAGACAAGGGAGACTGGAATGGTCATTTCTGGCTTATTAGCCGTCGTCAGCCAGCCATACCCAACCCCGAAGTGTGGAACACCCGAGGCTCGAACTCGCGACCTGTTAGTTAGAAGTCCGCGCCTCTAACCACTGGGCCACGAACCCGTTGCCCTGTCGGTCGCGAGTTCGAGCCTCGGGTGTTCCATACTTCGGGGTTGGGTATGACTGACTGACGACGGCTAAAAAGCCTGAAGTGGCCATTCCAGTCTCCCTTGTCTTTGTCGGTAATGCCATTCAGACCATAGATCGTCATCCCGATCTCCCTTGCGCGAAGGAGTGGCGGAGAGTAGTTGCGAAAGCTTTCATTGATACACTTTGGGTAGCTAAAGACGAAAATAGCTTCAGCGATCAGCGTTTTATAAAACATTGAGCATAACTTGTCGTGCCGTACGACAGTCATGTTGTTTTGTAGCTGTTGGCTCACCATGCAGATTTCATCCCTGAGGAATATTCTTTGGGTGGAGAAGGTCGAAGTTGCCTCAGAATGTGTCATGATCTCGGAGAGCATGGCGGTACTGATTCCCCCCTTCCATGTGGTTGGTATTATTTGGTACACTCGGCTTCCCTCGCTGATGAGCATCTTGGGGTTGGCATCAAATTTGCTCGATCTAGATAAAAGCTATTTTGGGCTTAACTTCTCACGACTCCTCTGCAGTTCTTTGAACGCCAGCACTATGCTATTTATGAACTCTTACCCACCAGGCCTCGCTGAAAAGGAGCCATCTTGTTCAATACATATTCTGCCTGTAAACAACTGAACTATCCATCGTCGTATTGCAGAACTTAGGATTTCTAGATAGGTTAAACCTTTAGGTGCCTTCCTCTTGACACTGGAAGATTCTCGACCGCAGAAATTATCACCATGTTGAAAGAACTTTAAACCCTTTACTTAAAAAAGGCTATCCTGGATCTTCGATGAAAATCCCTCTTAATCATCGCCAACAGTACCTTAGATGCGAATCCGCCGCCCAACCATGGCCCCGCTTTGCGAGTTTCGGTGCGCCAATGGCTTTGGGTTCTTTGATACCTTCGTCGAGGACGGCAAATGGTCTGCCCAAAAAGCACTACTCATGCAGATATCCGGAAAATGTTTGTACCGCTCCATTGTTGTCTTCAGGACCAGTGAGAGGCCTGAAAGAATTGGAGACATCAGTGCATAAGAGGAGAACACATAATGAGTATGCCAATGGAGGCAACAACATTCACACGGTAGGGGCGTTCTCTGAGTTCGCCTGTCTGTTGAGCAGAAGAAGAACATTTACTTTTGCCACGGAACTCCGATTTCCCGAGAGAACTCACTAACGGTAGGAGGGGGTAGTTATTTCTGGTCTACTTGTGGTCTTCAGTCAGCCACAGTGCATCAGAGGGCCGGCAGAACCCCATATTTTAATCCGTCAAAGAATAGTATTTTTGACGGATATGGGATTTCTTTAGCGAGAGGTACAGTCATCCACTTGACGCAAAGGTTTCATAGTTTGTGCTGTTCCCAGTGGCAAAGACGAAGCACCTCACACCGGTGTCACCCAACTTCACCCCACCTGCATTACCATCCACTGA
>CACRXP010000391.1:476959-529286 GCA_902702965.1 Spirometra erinaceieuropaei | reverse complement strand
CACATACTGACTGGCTCCCGAACGAGTTTTCTTCGCCCTGTTGACGGCTGCAAACCGGCTGCTTTCCAGGAGCCCACTTCATGAACAGTGGACATGCGATTCCGTCCATACTTATCTCGAGTCCCCTCATTAATCATTGCCTGTCGGCCTATTGGTTCTTTTCAAATTTGTCAGTCCCTCGTCTATATGAAGTCTCCGGTTTTCAGGTTTGCATCACTTCTGAATATTCGATATTAGCAACTGACGATATATTCCTGACGAAATGCAGTTTATTAAGTGTGTCAGCGTCATGCATCGCCCAAATGAGGATACAAAAGCCCTTCTGACATACCCCATGAGACACTTGCGGGGGTTAATTATTAATTATACTTCTATTCCGTTGAACTTGCAACGTGGCAAACTTTTCAAGCTCCTAATCCCTGGTGGTAAAGTGGCAAACTAGAGGTGGCAGTTATTTCCTTCCCACTTATATGCTCATCTGGCTATTCCTTTCGTTCTGGAACGCAATTGGGGTTGATAAATAGTGCTCGAATCGATGGGCACTCCCCGGAACTCCCAAAGACGTTCGGAAACTTTTTAAAGACCCGTGCGTTTGTTTAAAGTGTGCTCTTAAACTTAACGAAGGAGAAGTAAAAACATCGTCCGGGTAGTCGCGTAACGTTGCAGCATGCAGAGTTTGGCTTCCCTTTTCCAAAAAGTCGACTTGGACAACTTCTTCCTCAGATGTCGGTCCAATTATTTCCCAGATCTAAAATAACAGCATTTCGCTTTTTTTCTGATTTCGCATTGTGAAAGCCGTACAAATAAAACCCTCTACCGGGTGGTGGCTTCTAATTGTGAACTCCACGGAGACCCACATACAGTAAGTGGGCTAACTCATGAACTGTCACTCGAAATTCCGAAATGCGTTTTCGTCTAGAAATGATTAATTAAGAAGATGAAGATGCGATCACCGGAACAATAAATTTATTTGCCTGACGTTTCGGATCCTTACTCGAATCCATCATCAGAGACATTAGCAGATAAAGGTGATTGTGGCACCAGGAGGCCACAATCACCTTTATCTGCTAATGTCTCTGATGATGGATTCGAGTAAGAATCCGAAACGTCAGGCAAATAAATTTCTTGTTCCGGTGATCGCATCTTCATCTTCTGAACTGCTACCTGGAACTCGCCTGTTCGCTTCTATCAGCAATGATTAATTAAGTTGGACTGTAAAACTAATCATCGTGCAGCATAATTCTATAATTATTCAGTTACCTTAACATGCCGGCTTTCGAACGAACCTCTTGCCATGTGCATGCATAAACCGCTACTAAAGAAGCATGCACATTTCTCATTGGTTTCGATGTCCTTAAAAATTCAATCATCTTTCATGGAAAACATGCATAAAAATATTCATTCTTTTACGTCTTCTTCCAATGTTATACTCGAATGAAGGGTATAATTCGGCTTTCAGAAACTTTTCAATTCCCGAATTATTTTTAAATCCGAACTGCCGTTACAATTGCATTCAGGGTTTCCAAACTGCAAGCCATATATTTTTCGCATGTGGAAAACCATTCGTTTCTCTATGATATTAAGAGGAGACCATGTGGGGTTCATACAACTTAGCAGTGGATTTGAGCCATATTGTTATCGGCCACATTGGTAAATGCAGAGACATGACGTTTTATGAACGGCCGGTTCACGGTATTAAAATATCTCACAATTTGAAACTTTTTTAAAACCGAATCGTATCCTTTCTAATTGGAAGAAGACATAATTTTCTATCGAATGGGCAAAAGAATGAATATTTTTATGCATGCCTTCCGTGAAATATGATTGAATTTTTAAGGCCATCGAAAACCGATGGGAAAAACGCACGCCACTTAAGTAGTCATTGTTCGCAAAGTATAGTTTTTGCATGCAACCGGAAAGTTCTTTTGAAAGCCGGCATCCTGAGGTAACTGAATTATTATGGAATTATGCCGAGTAATGATTGGTTTTACATCCCTATTTAATTAATCTGTTCGGAACGAAAACTCAATTCGGAATTTCGGTTGACATTTCATGAGTTATCCCACCTACTGTAGTAAAGAAAGAGGTATGTGCGCCACAACTTAGAAAAATGACCGGCTACTAGTCCACAATGAGAATTCTAGCACGACGTCCACGGCGTGTTCCACAAAGTGGCCTCAGCATTGGTGAGTTGCGCGTAAATTAGTTTATAGTATGACAGACTTTCTGAGCATCTACCGCACTCTCTCTTCCCCCACATCCCAGGATCCGTAGCAAAACAACCCTCAGACTACCCTGGGTGGATTCGTGCGCAGTGTCTGGCTTCTTTAAAGGCGACTAGGGTCCCACTTGAGTGGGCGTATCGTGATGGTCGCATTAAGACTGGGTCATCGCAGTCCGACTCCCAGTCCTCCAGCCATCTCAGAAGATTACAGCGAGGAACCGACGCATGAACCAGCAAAAACTTAGTTCGTATAAAAAAACACGAGAAGTCGGTCTACAGTGTAGTCCTCAGATTGTAGTCCTATCTCAGCCTCCCCCCTTAGAGCCGGCATCCGTAGCACGGCACGGCACCGTACGTTGCACAACTGCTTTTTCATACAACCGCTTCGTTAGCAAGATCGATCGATAACAGGTAACGGTCAATCGACTTACCGGCTTTTCATCTCTTACAGTGGCATGCGCTCTCAGACGCTCATCCTGGATGTCTGCCTCTGACTGACTGGCGCACACTGGAGCTTGGCGTCCGATGCGTGTTGTCCACTATGATTATATTTCCTCAAGGATCGTGAACGTCTGCTATGTCGTGATCAGCAAGCCATGGCCCTCGCAGCCTGGTATGCGCTGGCAGTTCCCCGACACCTGGTTCCCTGCCGGTAGATGCGCTTGCGCTCCCACTGGGTATACAGGCCGTGTGCATGGTTGCCTAGTCATTCTCCTCTTTCTGTCATTGTTGTTGTTGGTGGAAACCTTGATCAAGTGTTTTCTGCGGACCAGGGTATGCGAAGATACGTCTATGTGCGGGTCCGGTCGCGTCATCCACCTGCACCCCCTTCGATCTTCTTGACTATGGCTTGACATCGGGCCCAGGTAGGGAGGAGAAAGGAGTGAGGTATATGCTGCGCAAGCCAACTCCCAGTATAAATTAATTCACGTGCACGTCATTGTGCTTACTCCACCTTGCTGCGAAGCCAACGTATGACATCGTCGGGTACGACGGTTGAGCTGTCTTGCCTGTACTTCAGCTCTCGAGTTGGGGTGGTTAGGCTGCACCACTGCCCCAAAAAGTCGAAACCCAGTTCGTTCTAGGAAAGACGGCATGCTGATTTGGTCGTCCAATGCGGCTCCTTTTAAGGACCTTTTGGATGGAAACGAGTCGGTCATTATACGAGAAAACATTAGAATAATTTGTCTTCAAAACATTTCCTTGTGCTCTCTCAGGAGGACTGAGAAAGTAAACAAAACCTTGCGTGTGAACTATAGTCTTCCGTGGATATGTCCGTGTGATACTTACTCTTTCCCAGCCTCCCTACCTTCTCATTTGCCTGTCGGCGCATCCTCCGAAATAGGCTTTGGTTGTTGTCTCGGTCTCTAAGGCCACATGCCATGGGTGTTCTCACTAAAACTGGTGTCACCCTCCGTGAAACCCGCGGGTCGTTTTAATTTCACAAGCGCAGTTGTCATTGGCCTGGTTTATCATTGCTGAATATTGCTGACTAAGGCACGAGGCCTGAACGGAAAGTTAATTCAGAGAAAAATAAAGCATCCATGGGAAGCGGTCGCTGCCATCAAGTGGTCGAGCTCCGGCACCCTTGTTGTTTGGTTAAGGTGGAGGTTTAGAATTCATGTGGCCGAAACAACACTGCGGATTTTCAAGGCGAATCCGGACACGAGCAGTGCCCGCAGCCTCTAAGGGTGGATATCCGGGCGTTAGCTAAGATTAACAAAACGTTTATGGGAAAGTGGTGTGCTCGGCTATTTCTCCAACCACAGACCGACATCTAGGATTTCAGTCCTAGTTGGTGCTGACAAGTGAACTATAAATGTCCATTCGAGGCTCCTTTGTCTTGCCGCTATTCCTTTTTAATTAACAACCGTTTTTTGACATGTGAGCGCTTACGATTACTCCAACTTGGAAACATATATGAAAAAAAAACGGAAGGCGGCTGTTTTGTCCTTTAGCAAAGCGCAATTCTTATGCGACTTTAAGTGTAATAGTGTTGATGTAGAGGTCGCGGCAGAGTTCGCGCAGTTGCTCGAGTCGGATAAGCGAAAGGACAGGGCGAATACGATCGTTTTAGTTTGAGATAAACAATATTTTTAGCAACAAAATAAAAACCGGGCGGACAAGATTTAGAAAATTCCAAGTGACTCTCAAGGTGTCCGTTTCTGTGTTTCGGTGGTTTTACGAGTTACAATTGTACTAGGGAGGGAATGGCCATTTTCTTGGTAAGTTGACTGTACATCAGAATTGCAATGTACAGTAGATGACGTTACTCGTGAAGCATGGTAACGTAATCTATAACCAGGTCCAGGCACCTTGAACGTTGCACATTTTATCGATTGACTTAAGATGCTGCAGGAAAAGGCTTTTTCTCGTGCAGAATATGTCCTTAGGTTACCATTTTTGGGCGTGAATAAACATCTTCTTATATTTGCATACTTGTTTGTGCTATTCTAGTAGACGAGGAACGCCTGAGGAAACAACCGTCACCATCTCGAGACTTGATTGTTCATACTGCGTGAATCAGATGAGGCAAAGTGCGGATGAACGCGTTATTTTCGGAAAAATAAGTCTTTTCTCTCAACAATTCCTGACTTGTTAATCTGTTTAATTTGTGCCCTAAAGTGCAATAATAAGGCCTACGGATGATCCTTTGATTTAACACACCCGAAAAGGCCCGCCATTAGTCAGTCATTTTGACATTGGATTTTGTGGTAAGATGCTTTTTGTGCGGCCCAGTCCCCTCTACCACGTAATTTATAAACGAAACAGGTACAGTCATAGCCTTTCTCAAAATAATCAAGTATTTGTTTGGTCACTCTATATTATATTTATGATCGTAGAACGGGCCCAAATGTAAGTAAATACGACGGAATTGGTTCTAGTAAAAAAGAAAGGTTGGTTTAGCCGTTTGCAGCAGAATAATATCAGTATTCGTTTTGGGAGTGCATATGCAGACAAAATTACACTTATCTTGTTCCTGAATTTACTTTGGAGGAAGATGAAAGACGTGGACACTTGTCACGAAATATATCAAAAAGGCACTTTCTAAAGAGTTAACCTGTCAGATGTTTTTTTAACGTATCAAGGTCATATTTGCATCGCAAACCTTCGTAGTGGAACAGCAATTTCATCGACAACGAGTTTCCATGTTTGTACGAGTCCGCAAGTGAGATTGAGATCTCCATTTACATATAAAAGGAAAGTCCCAAAACTCGGTGTTTGGATAAAAGTCCTCAGAAATCGTATTATTTTGAGAGTCTAGATAAAATTGCAGAAGGTATTGTGTTGGGTAGCTGACTGAACACCTTGAAACTAGAAATAATTCTCCAACATTGTGGGAACTCAAAGGACTCCATCGTCGTCAGAAGAAAAATTCCCATGATACCCAGAAAATGCCCAGAATCATATCGGATCATCATAATATTACTATTTTTATTATACATTAGTCAATGACTGGCCTCTCGGCGTGAGACTTTATGAAATCTATCATTTCTGTGACGCATCTCGACCAATAAAAGGAAGGAAAAATGCTGCATTTGGCCAATCTCATTAAATGTTGTCGAACACGTTGAAATGGACTTTCTACTAAAAAGGATTACTTGAGTGGGTTTGGAATACTGATAACCGTGCAGTATAATCTGAAGATATTTTAGTCCCGCCAGGATACCGCTTTATGAATGAGATTCTTTCCGGCCGCCTGCAAAAAGTACACAATTATAACCTTTTTAAGACTGTCATACGTTCACTTAGGCAGCATCATATCCATCCGTTTACTAATGCTGTTTATAAGGTATACAACATTTCCAAAGATATTCTTTCTCCAAGCATAAAAATTAAATAAGACGTAATGTGCCACCGAAATAAGTAAAATAAGGAATATTTTCTCATATGTTTTCAATAAAATATGTTGGGATTTATAAGGGTATCAAAGATCAAGGGTAAGAATTCGTGCTAGTCGAGTAGTCGTCTTTTAAGGAATTTAGCCTATGCAGGCGGTCCATGGGAAACTCATTCGAAAGCCGGCATTCTGACGTGACTGGGATATCTTCTCCCAACTCAACCAAAGTAACCTTCTGGAACTGAAAGCACATTTCATAATTTCAGTCAAGATTCCATGTCTACTGTACTTCCTCATTGCCCTTCATACTACATTTTGAGTGCGGCGAGCGCGCACCGCGAAGCTGCCACAGACCACAAATCCCAATGCAGTACCACGAGACAGATGTCCAAAACTAGCATCTTGGTGGGGTCCAAGATATCGCCAACTTAGGGCTGAACATTGTGCTGGTATTAGTATCCTACCCGTCCGATATTTCCTTGCAATAAGCAAACTCTCTTCACAGGTTCTTCTTGTTTTTTTTCGAGCAGCGACTAGTTTGCATTTCATCGTCGAGTTCTTCGACGTCCGCACACTTTCTCTAGTTTAACGGTGAGACGTCATCTAGATCAGTCACTTGCACTTTGCCAACACCTGATTTGTGTTGTCCACTTTTTAAACAAAAACACTTAAAACGCCCATCAAAATGTCTGTTGTAGCGCTAATCGAGAAAGAGGAAAGTTATGAGTATAGGCGTAAAGTGGTTTGGAAGTTCCCTTCATAGGCCCATGTTGGCGCACTTTCAACGTCCAGAAAGAAGGAACAATTCTCCATTTTTATGAAACGGAAGAATTAGGCAAAAACTTTCTGCAAGGATTGTCATCCTACACCAACATTCTCGGCCTATAACTTGCTCCTCAACCGTCATTATAAAAGCCGGACTCGGTGCAATATTTCTGAACCAACAACAGGAGTTGAGCTGTTGCTCACGAACTCCTTTGGACGTCTGCCCTCCTTTTGTCGACAGAACTGTAGGACAGAAAAACCCCTCGGCGTAGAATTAAGTCTACCGCCATGTATGAGTCTTCTGGACTTCGAGAACAGGCCATCTTCTAGTCACGCCCCCCCCCCTTCAGCCACTTCTCATTAACATCACTTGTTAGTCGTCCCGATGGTTTTTTTTAACCAAAAAACTTCTGCGTGAGTGTGTTGTTATCAGCTTTACGCTTGAATGCCCACCCTGCGGTAGGGGTTACAGAGGTTGAAACGGTCATAATCCCGCCCGGTGTGGTGTGCGCTCCACCTTCGTGTGTCCTCAACGCCCTAGCCTCCTCCACGGGACACGATCGGCCTTTAATAGCCTGAAGGCTCTAACGGGAACGATGAGGGGCTGGCATGTGATTTTAAGCAGAATGTGAGGGACCATCGCCCGGAGCGGAACGACCCTCTCCGGAGGTGGCAGTCGTCAGGTCGTCTCACTCTCAAGAAGAAGAAGGAGAAGAAGAAGAAGAAGAAGGCGCCCTGCAAATATGATAAAGATCATTGGGGTCTACTTACACACCTAGCGGAGAAGTGACTGTGGTCCGGGCGGTTGGGTCTGCCCACCGCAACCAGAGCAGTGTTCAGTAGACCTTGTGAGGACACACCGTGAAGTTGAGTACGCCTACTTTTGAGGCGCAACAGTAGGCATATCATTCTCTACTAACCCTATTCTACGCAGAGAAGGCAAGGATAGGCTGCCACCTCAGACCGCCTCAATGTGCATCTACTCATTCACTTGCTCCTGTGGAGCAGGTTATATTGGTCGTACGAGTCGGCGCCTTTCCAAAAGAATACGAGAGCACCTTCCCGCATGGCTGGCAAAGGGTGAAACTCGGAGAATAGACAGCGCCATCCTTGCGCATGCAGTGGACTCAGGGCATCGTGTGGACCCCGCTGAAGCATTTCGTGTGATTTACAAGGTCCCCTCGAGCTACCCTAAGCTACTGGGCCAGCGCCTGTTAGCAACAGCAGAAGCGGCCGCCATAAGGTTACGAAAAACCGACCCTTTGCGCCCAAAAGAACCTTGTTCAGGCTCCGCGCTTACCGTGGTCAAAGGTTGACTAACCACATACAACTTTCTGCGCCCTTCCGCTCTTGCCTAGCCTGTAATTTAAAAACCTAACTTTTATCGATTTTGTTTCATTCACTGTACCCCGTCCTATGTAACTGTATTGGCCTGATGAGAATTTACCGAAAGGAACGTTCACTTGCCACTGTCTCTTCTAAATTCTATATCTCAAGCAGTATCGTTTACTCCACAGTCCGAGGAGACAGTTTGGGTAAGTAAGGTGAAGCTGGCGGGGTCGACGACAGAGGTGCTCCAATAGGTTTTCAGGTGTACGACCAGAACAATGATAACATTTTTATTTGACAGACAATCATATATGCATGGGAGAGTAATCCAGGCGGAAGTTGAGCAGATGTGGCTGATCTGACCGTGAGCCTACAGTAGAGAAGTGGTCTACTTTGCAGAAGCGAACATGATGCATGAAAGTACACACTCCTCACATGCGTGGGAGTGCCAGAGGTCGCGTTAAGAAGGAGTCGTTGTAGCCTGACTCTCGGTCCATCAACCCGCCACCTCACACGAACAAACATAACCCGGCTGACTGCACGGAGTGAGTCGGCAACCTCCAAGCCACTGCGTTTGGCGCACCGTGATAGTCTCAGACTTGGATCACGCATGCAGCAGAGGAGCCACGTGGAGAAGGAGTCGAGAAGCTCGCGTCCCATTTGTGTGAGAAACGTCAGTTGAGTGCTTGCGTTGTGAGACGATGGGTGATGTTGACGTGTAGTGTAGGTGTTAGCGGGGGAAGTTGCGAGGGTGTGGTGTGGCCGGCGGTGGTCTGTCGCAGGTTTTCATGAGTGCGCATGTGGTCTAATAGGCTCATGCGCTGGCTGGATGTGCGGGAGCAGTGAGGGTAATTGAGGCAGATGCGGCGGATGTGTGCTGGTGCTCCAGCCACTGGTTCGCTCTTCTCTGTACGACGGATTCGCGAGTGAACGACCAGGCCGATGCGTGAGGTGAGTTTGAGGTCTCGATGAGGACAAGTTCGGACGAAGTCCACACCAACGGTGTTGGAGGTGCGTCAGAATTGTGTGCAGTGGTAGTGGAGGCAGGAGTCGTCGCAGCAGAAGATGAGGCGGGGAAGATTGTGGAGGATGGCGACGGGGATCAGGGGAGCTTTTAGGGTTGATTATCGACGTGGAGTGCGAAGCAGAGGTGAACGGTGAGGGATCAGATGGTGTCGTCCGGGTTCTGCAATTTGTCCAGAGATGTCCAATAAGATCAGTTTGTTCCGGAAACCTTCGCTATTACCGTGGGCATATCAGAGACGGTTGAGCGTTGGCGTTACGTGGTGGGAGCAGTTGGGATTTTTGAGCTTCGTGTTTGGGTTTGGCGGCGGTTATGCGGTTGGCTTCGTCGATCGTTGCCCCTGTCTTCACTTTCCTCCTTCAGGCCAGTCGGTTCCGGATGAGGTCTTCCCAGTTGGTCGGGTTGATCTGCAGGCGCTTCAATAAAGTCTCCAACGTGTCCCTGTAGCGCTTACCTTGACCTCCTTGTCGTTGAGAACTCGTGGCGACATCCGCATAAAAGAGCAGTTTGGTTAGTCGCTCGTCGTCGATTCACATGAAGTGGCCTCTCCAGCGCAACCACAACTGTCTCAACATGATGTGGACGCTGAGGATTCCCATCCATTCTAGTACTCCTGTGTGTGTGGGATCCAGTCCTGCCACCGCAGCTTTAGTATACGCCGAAGACAGCTGACGTGTAAGTAGTTGAGTCGTCGCGCCTGCTTTTTGTACACCGTCCAGGTCTCCGCTCCATACGGCAGTGTCGTCGAGATAACGGCTTTGCACATCTTGAGCTTGATGCTTAGGTGGAGATCATGACAATTCCATACGGTGTTCTGCAGGAGACCGAAGGCTTTGCTGGCTTTTGAGATCCGGCGGGCCACCTCGTCGTCGATTTTGCAGCAATCCAGATAAGTGAATGTGTCCACGGCTTGTAGCTGGGTGCCATTGACGTTGACGTGAGGTGTATTTCAGTCAGTGTTGGGTGGCGTTCGGAGAATGACCGCCGCTTTATCCGTGTTGGTGATCAAGCGGAAGTTGCCGCGGACGGTGGCGAAAAGGACCATACTCCTATGCATGCTCCTTTCCGAGGTAGCGTTGAGAGCGCAGTCGTCGGCAAAGAGAAGTCATGGACGATAGTTGTGAATACGCGCAACTGGAAGTGCACCAGCCGATGATTGAGTTGTCTGTTCACCCTGTTGTCAACGCGGATCCCGGAGCGTTCGTCAGGGCGCGCGTGTCAGAGAACATGAAATTGAAGAGGGTGGGCGCGTGGATGCAGCCCTGCTTCACCTCGTTGGTCACTGCGAATTCCTCTGAGACAGCTCCGTTGTCCATGACGCGTGTCATCATGCCATCGTTGAGCTGACGCACCATCAAAGTGAATCGTTCGGACAACCGAATTTCTGCACGATTTTCCACAGGCCTTCACGATTCATCGCGTCGAAGGCTTTCGTAAGATGCTTAAAGGTAGAGTAGAGGTAGGTCCACATCTCTTGACACTTCTCCTGCAGTTGGCGGGCAGCCAAGCTCATGTCCGTGGTCCCACGATGACGGCGGAAGCCCCACTGGCTTTCCGGCAGGAGACCCTGTTCCAGATGTTTGTTCGGACGGTTGAGTAAAGAGCCGGCGGTGATCTTTTCGGCGAGCTTGAGCAGCGCAATGCCTCGGTGGTTGTTGCAAGGTTGGCAGTTCACGTTTCGCTAGTAAAGATGGACGATTGTGACGTCCTTGAAATCCTGCGGACTTCCCCTTGGCGCCTTATCTCCTGGAAGAGGGCCGTCGGATGATCCATGAGTTGGGGGCACCGCGTTTGTTGGTGTCAGCAGAGATCGCGTCCGATCCAGGCGTTTTCCCACTGGAGAGCTGCTGCACCGCCCTGATGGTTTCGTGGAGAGAGAGCGCGAGGTCCAGTTCGGC
Organism: Spirometra erinaceieuropaei; assembly: GCA_902702965.1. Lineage (NCBI taxonomy): Eukaryota > Metazoa > Platyhelminthes > Cestoda > Diphyllobothriidea > Diphyllobothriidae > Spirometra > Spirometra erinaceieuropaei. The sequence goes on along the minus strand of CACRXP010000391.1, from coordinate 518,205 downwards.
GTTGGTCTCCACTTGAGGAAGACGGGCGATGGCGGCGTCGGAGCTTGTGGAGGGGTGGTTGGGGACGCTTCTAAAGTGCTCGGCCCCGCGCTTTAGAATTTGCGCCTTCGCAGTGAGAAGGGCAGTTCCGTCGGCGCGGTTCGTTTGGCTGTGGGACGGTGGGCACCCTTGACTACGGAGAGGAAATTCTTTCATTCGTCGCGGTCCGCGTACCCTTAGATCTCCTCATCCTTGAAAGCCGTCCAGGCGTCCTGCGTTTCACGCAGCCGCTGTTGCAGAAGACGGCGACATCGGTAGAAGGCTGCTTTGTTTGCGAAGGGAGCGTGCTCGTTATGAAGTTTGTCTAGCTGATGGAACTAATGAAGCATTGACCGTGCCAAGACATAATTACAGTAGGTCCTCTACTGTTGTCAGCGTTTCAGTCCATCCGTCGTACTGGATGAGAACTGCCACTACCTGCAGGGTCAGTGGTTTCTTGGATGTAAGCCAGACCTGATGAAGGAGACTCGCGCAGCCTTTGGTCCATGCCCTCTTTCTTTCTTTCTAAAATCTCATATTCTGGCGTCCCGAGGACTAGCGATGTGCCGGAGTCAATTTCCAACCAAACGCACATGTCCAGATAAGCGTGTGTCAGTGTAGAACGGCATTATCGACAAAGACAAAGTATCGGTAATGCCTTTCTGCCTATATCATGCGCCGCTGTGCGACTGCTGGTTGGGCTCGAGAGAGAGCCCGTAAGGCACAACGGAACGAGTGAGTCCCGTATGAACGATCGGTGATCGTCCCCTACCAGTGTGTCACTGTGTCAGCCGAGAACTGTCTTATGTACTTTAAGGTTGCAAAGTGGCCAATTTGCTGATGATGTAATGTGGGTGGCATCAAATAAGTGCTTTCGAAGGGGCTTACATCGCAATTACTATTTTAAACCTTGTCCCAGTCAACCATTCTTGCTGTTCTTCTTCAATACAACTCGAAGTATGGTAGTTGTGGTAGGATTTACACAGCTGCCCGTCTGACTGGACAGTGTTCCTTAGCATAGGGGTCAGTGCCTTGGACTTTGAACTGCCATAGATAGGCCGAGGGAGGGTCGAAACCAACGTCCCCTCACTGGCTGAGAGCGACCATAAGGGTAAAAATGACGATTTCCATCTCCTTAGCATCACCTCAGTGCGTCGAAGGGCGTAACTGCCTTACTCGTCTAGCCCACACAAAATAGTTCCGCGCGTATTCGCGTGCACATATGCTCGCGTCCAATCGATGAACATAAAAATGTAAATAGCGGTCTCCCCACTAACTTATTTCGCGTAGTTGTCGTAGATTTAAGGCAATTAAATTTACAGCAATTGCACTTCAAGGCACGATTTACTGTCCACTGACTGACATTTACTATCAAACAAGTTGCGGGAATACTTCTCACTCTAGGTTCGGAAGTTGAATAGCAACGGTGAGTAGGGCAAAAATGGTAGTTTCACATTGCTTCTTGTCTTTGTCAGTAACGATTCCGGATTACGGGTTGCCCACTGATAAGCGACCGTCTACGAGGTCTCTGGATTGGAGCATCAAGGCCAGACAGAACTGCTCGGACTGGTACGTATATTTTCGGAGGAACGATCACTCCCAAAGTATTTTCAGTACTTTTACATTGGCTGTCTGACCCCGATCATTTGACATGCGTGCACTGGAGATCGAACCGCCGTTTCCCCCTCCTCAATCACTCATGGACACTGTTCTGCACAGATATGAAAACTAAATATTCTGCCTACCGACCTTGAAACTTCTTCTTCTTTTAATTATGTTTATTAATAATGTTGCCTACTGACTACGCCTGCATGACCTATAAGGATATAAAGTTCTCCTGTTAAGTGCTAATTTGAACAGTAACGAAATTTGTACTTTTCACTTATGTCAGGCCATGGTGTTTAAAACATTTCGCTCGAATTTTGTCTATTTGGATATAGGTCAGTCCAACAACCCTGAACGACGATTTCCAGCGAGGGGGCAGGCCGACTTGCGCAGCGTCTGTCGCATTCTCTGCTCCCCCCCCCCACCCACCAGCGCCCCGTGTCAGGAGAGAGTCAAGACAACCTGAGGCGGGATCAAGCGTATAGGCGGACAAAGCTAAACATCCCCGTGTGGGCATGCCACACACACCCGGCCTGCGCAAGATGGACCAAGGTTTGTCAAAAGCAAGAAGCAGTTTGCCAGAATCCAATCTGAGTGGAAGTGCCATAGAGGACTCACCAGGGAGGAGCCATTGAAGCCTGGTTCTCCGCCCTGAGAGAAGGACAGGTTCAGCCAGTCAGTTGACTGCCTTCCAAGCCACGGCTTTTGACGCACCGTGATAGTTTACAAGCGCTTCAGATTGCTTATTACTGGGGAAAGTGCCGCTGGAACGGAATCGCCTGTCGACCTCACTGTCTACAGTAGGTGGGCTAAATCATGAAATGTCAACCGAAATTCCGAAATGCGTCTTCGTTTCGAAAATGTTAATTAAGTAGGGTTTTAAAACTAGTCAACCTGCAACATAATTCTATAATATTCCAGTTACCTCAGGATGCCGGCTTTCGAACGAACTTCCCTCCGGCTGCATGCAGAAACTACGTTCTGTAAAAAATAACTACTTCCACAGCAGGACATTTTCTCATTGATTGTCGATGTCCCTAAATGTCCAGTTATATTTAATGGGAAATATGCATAAAAATATTCATTCTTTCGATCATTCGGCAGATAACTGCGTCTTATTCTAAACTGATACTCGAAAGAGGGACATAATTCGGTTTTGAGAAGGTTTCTAATTGTGTGACTTTTAAAAACTGTGAAATAGCCGTTCATAAATCCTCATGTCTCTTCCCTTACCAATATGGCTTATAAAGTTAGCAATATGGGTCAAATCCACTGCTAGATTTGATGAACCCTATATGGTCCCCCTTTAATTCCGTACGCGGAAAATGTACGGCTTATAGTTTAGAAACCCTGAATCGAAGCGTGACGGTAGAGCGGGTTCAAAATTATTCGGAAATTGGAAAACTTTAAAACCGAATGATGTCCCTCCTTTAAGTGTAAAATAAGAATAAGACGTAATTATCTACCGAATGAGCAAAAGAATGTATATTTTTTACATGTTTTTCATGAAATATAAGTGGACATTTAGGGACATCGAAAATCAACAAGCAAAATTCATGCTACTTAGTAGTCATTTTTTGCAGAATATATTTTTTGTATGCAGCCAAAAGAGTGCGTTCAAAGGCCGACATCCTGACCTAACTGAAATATTATAGAATCATGTTGCAGGTTGACTAGTTTTGCAACCCTACTCAATTAATCGTTGCGAAATGAAAACGCATTTCGGAATTCCGTTGGACATTTCATGAGTTAGCCCGCCTACTGCGTTCCCTCTCCCAGACACCAGTCACACACCGTGTCACACATAAATATGTGACATCTGTTATGGGAGAACCGCCCAGTCAGCGCATGTCGTGCCCTTATTTGGTCCCACTGTTGGTCCAGTGTATCTACCGCGTGGCTCGTTGCAGGGGGCACAGGACCCCATAGACAAAGGTAAGCACACACATACACCCTCCAAATCAGGATGTGCCGGAGGTGCCTTGCACCTACTTATTGGGTTGCGTTGGGCCTGTGCGCGCCCCTGACTACGGATACACATGCGCGGGGCACGTCCTAGATAGAAGATGACGCCACATCTCATCTCCAACTGGTCGACTGGCGCTTGAAGGGAGAGGAGAATGTGAGATCGCTGTCAGGGAATCGACACTCATTACAATAAATCTGGCGCGCTCGAATCTATTCGACGTGCTGGCAGTCGTGACTTCCAACTGAGGTCGTAACTCAGTCCTACTCAGGACTGCGGGCCAGTCCGCCATGCTTCATTCTTAATGTGACCTTCATGATATTCTGAGAGACGGAAGATATTGGCCTCTTCCCACCACATTCCAACAGTCTCAGTTTGGCCCACATGGCATGGGGGCTAAATCGCGCGTGTTGCACGCGTAAACATGTTGTTTAGCTCTGTCGGCCTGTGAGCCTGCGCCAATCACAGGCCGCCCCCACTCCGGTATTGTCCTCGGAGCATGGAGGGTGGGTGGGAAGAGAACGAACCAGATGCAACGCGCGTCTTCTTCACCCTAAACATTTTCACGTGCCGCACACGCTTGAGTTCACCTCGCACAGATGTGGACGTTGTTGCCTACGACGGCTGAAATATAGAGTAGCATCAGTAGTGCCACCCGCGCCTTCTTCCACCTTCGGTCCTATTGACCATGTCTTGACACCGGCCCCAGGCGGGGGAGGAGAGTGTGCGGTAAATGCTGCGCAAGTCTGCTACCACCATAAACTAATCCACGCGCAAGTCACCGTGCCTGCTCTCACGTTTCTCTGGAGCACACGGAGGACATTGTCGGCAACAACGGTCGAACTTTCAGCATTACTAGCAATGTTAGTAGTCATGAGCTTTACGGCTCTGATGATAAGGGGATGGGGGGGGGGCAGGAGGATGACATAGGTGGAGACAGGCGTATATAGAAGCTGCCAATGTTGACTGAGAAATTCAAATTAATACTCTGTAAGGGTTAAGTATATGCGCGGGGTAAGGAAAAGCTACGGAGAACTGCCTACAATATTTTTTGTCAAAAGTAAATGCTGTTCGGTAGAGTTTTGGTCGGCTCTGCATCGGTAGGATGACATTCGCTGACCTGTACCGTTCGAGGAGTCAGCCCTGGTAAAATGTCTACAGTGGTATCTTTTCTGCACCCCCACACGTAATTCTTTGATAAGAGGACAGTTCGGCGCGTAGAAAAGTCAGTTCGTAAAAGACTACTCGAAAGACTGTTAGGTGGAATGTGTACGTCTGCCAGTAATGTAGGAGAGTTAAAACGCCGGCGAATTTGTTGAACAATAGTTGGCAGTTTCTTACCCTGCGCATATACTTAACCTTTACATAATATTCCCCTCAAAACAACAACTTATTAGGCCCACTGACATCTCGACTATCAAATGGCTACTTGGCCTACCTAGAATGAATAACAGTTGGCTGTTATGAACGTGATATGGCCGCACCATACGCTGCTACAACCATTCTAATTTGTTTTCAAAAAGAAGGAGAGAGACATCCCTCGTTGTTACCAAGTGTGGCATAGCGTTGCAGGCGGGTTGATAGATTACGGCCTATTCCGACATATTCATATTGACCCAACTGTGAAAAACTCGGCGCCTCAGTGGGATTCGAACCCATGACAGTAAGGGGAAGGCTTTAGTACAGCCAACACCTCAGACACCTGTGCTATGAGGCTCCAACTGGCAGCCGTGAGTTTAGTCACATTTGGGTCAAGTTTACCCGCCCAACCTACTGCAACGTCTGGAATCCACCAAATCTGATACAGTAAGTTGACTGCCCAAGCAGGATTTCCTAAGAAACTCACCTAGAATCCACCAGATGACTACTAGGCCCACTCAGTTCATAGATATTTTGGTAGATTTTGAATAAATTATATTGAACCAACTGTGTGAAACTGGGCGCCTCGGTGGGATTCGAACCCAGGACAGCAAGGGGAGGCTTTAGTACAGCTAATGCTCTAACCACTTGAGCTACGAGGCCCCGCCGGACGACTCGAGTTTAATCACATTTGGGTCAAGTTACCCGTCCAACCTACTGCAACGTCTGGAATCCACCATAAATGAGTTTCTCAGCTGTCCTAGTGTAGAATGTCGAGAAGGGGAGAAGTAGAGTAATCTTCATTATATGATAGGACCCTGTACCAGTCAGAGTTGGCAGTGGCAGGTGACTGGGTGAAATTGTCATGTCTCGTCTCGCCGCTTAATCAACACCCTTAGGCGATGCGATGGGTGGGCTGAATGAGTCAGGAGGGCCCTGACTAATTGATGAGGGCACCTCTAACGCGCGCGCTCTCTCTGTCTACCCACATCCAATCATTTTCACTCTCGTAAAAAACCTGTGTGTATGCAAGGGTTTTTACCATGGATAAGGCTCATAATGCGTCCGGAGCCGACCGGCAATCGTTCCACACAGATTTTCCGATGGAAAAATGTTCGACGTCTTGTCTTCCGTACAACTGTGCTCTTCGATTTGCCCGACCTACGTTTGGAATTCTTGTGGACGGCATGGGAAAAAGTGAAAGAGATGACGGTTGTTTTGCGCTGACTGCTTGTGAAGCCAACGTAAATACTTCCAGTATGCAGACATGCCATTAAACTGTCAGTGGCGGCATACGGTAGGAATAAGTGATCATTCCAATGATCGGCAAATTGGCGGTTTTACTTATAATGAGAATTTGTGTGCTCCGTATTTAGCGGAAAACTTCAGGAAATTCACCTGTTTAGAAATGTACTTGCTGACACCAGTCAATGGTGTCAGAAATTAATTGTTTCCAAGACAATCAATACACTAGGAAACATTGTGGTACGCTTCGGGTCAATAAACCGGAATAAAGTTACTTAGTCAGGAAGAAATGTGTGTAAATATCTTCATTTTTTTAAACAGTATCTGGCCTCTATAATGAAATATTAACCAAAATCCGGAAAGGTCTTTTCGGCTAAAAAGGATTACTTAGGTGGTAATATAACATCATCTTCATAATCCCGAAACATTACAGTCACGAATGAATGCCGACTTTTGAATGAACTTCTGTCCGGCCGTCCATAAAGAATACGCTCATTAAAAAGACATGGATATCTATTACTGATTTTCAAAGTCCTTATACATTCAACTGTATGTTATGCAAAATATCTACAAAATATTATTCCTTGCACTCATGTGGTAGCAAATTACATCTTTTTCAAACTTTATCCACGAAGAGAGGGTATCATCGGGTTGCAAAAGTTTGTAATTATGGACAAGTCAGTGAAATGCCCATTCTTGCAACATCTCACTTGTTTGTTTAAGCAATGCTGCATATGAAGTATGCATCATAATCCACATCTACTTCAAAATTCAACAATCCTCATATGACATCTTCTTAGTAGCTCAGAGGAGAGTATAATTTTTTCTGCATGTCGTTTGTAGACTCTAAGTGCAAGTGCAACCGCTAATCGGTTTGAAGATCATTCAGGAATTGAAAAAAGTACTTTTTAAAAACCCCAGGATACTCTTAGCATAAATTTTAAGGACAGTGTAATCTACTGCTAAATGCATACAAGAAATGATGTTTTTGTGTATGTCTATATAAAATATAGCTAAATTTTTAGAGGCGTACATATCAGCGAGAAGGACCCATGCTACTTAAGTAGTTATTCTCTACCAAGTGATTTCTGCAGACGGCCGAAAAAGTGCATTCGTAAACCGGTGTCCTGGCGTGAGTGGAATATCTTGGAGTTGTGTTATATAATACCAAATATTACAATACCTACATTATCCTATCTAATGGAAAACGCCTTCAGTAATTTTGTTTAACGATTCACCAGCTAGGCCAGCCGCTGCCTACCTAGAGGACGTTCGCCCTTAAAGAGATAGAATCCGCAATATATTCCACTTTTGTTAGGCAAAGTTATTTCAATTTGATCTTTAATATTCACTGATGATGGCAGATGGACACGAGCGTTGAACAAAAACGTCTATCAGACAGCTATGCCAGACGGAAAATCAATTCTTCTTGTGTTTGTCAATCTGCCATGGTAGTTTTTGCAGAGGGAATTTAAAGGAGTACTACTTTTCGCAAGACGAAGGGGTTTCTGCACGTCTAAAATAGAATTTAAACCTTACTAAAAGTAGAGAAGAGAGTCCTACCAGATATTAATGTTGGTCTATTTGAGGGACTGACCAATTATTTTTCATTTGTATAGATCATTCGGCTTTCCCATAGACCTCTATTAAGTCTCACTTGACTATTAGATGTACATGGATCATCAATAGGTTGGACGATGACGCAGAAACTGCGATTAGATCTCCAAACCTTTTTTATAGCTAACTCAGTAGTGTGGAGTTCTGAACTAGTGACTGATTGCCTGAACTGCTAATAAGTGTTTAAACATATTCGCATAAAAGAAATGAAGAAAACAAATATGTGCTAAAGGAATTTTTCGGCGGTACTGGAACTACCAACTGCCCCTCAGAAACGCTTAATTTATTGCTGCAACGCCTCCTCTTAGTGGTTAAGTTTCAACTTCTTAGTTTACAGCAAAGTACTCCAGTCAGTAATCCCTAAATAGTTGTATTTTTAAGTGACCGCAATTTGACTGACAACCTTTGAAGGCACACCGGAGGAAGGCACAGCCACTCTTGGTAGCTACTGCTGTCTCACTGACGAGTCTGTTCCCTGCACCCGCTTGAAATCGACCGAGTCATTCTTGATTTCTGTTTCTAGAAGGCCCAGCCCATTGGTGCTAAAATCATTCATTTTCTGGTATTTAATGAGAGCCGCCATCGGCGGAAAATCACATAGGTTTACTTTGCCTTGTAAGATAAATGATTAGGCATATGAAACTAACGTTACAGTATATTGAAAAATTGGTCCGAACGCAGTGACTTTCAAAGCTAAAAAGCCCGTATACGCGTGCCTCACACGGCCCGGTCCCATAAAATATTTCAGTTTGATTCATTTCATTTTATCGAGGGGAATAGGTGTCAGCCCTCTAGTGCCCTATTTGCGACGTAAAAATGGGTGTGGCGTACAGAGAAACTATCTGGGCTGAGATAATTCAGTCGGGCCCATATTAGTATGACAAATTAGGTGCGAGTCATAGAGGATGAACTCAATCTCTCGTCGCTCTTGTTCATTTGGGAACATAAATATGCCGAGGTTCTTTTTAAAGCTTTGTATCAATGGTGACATTACCACATCTGCGAGGAGAACATTACATGGTTTGATCACTCTGGCAGAGAAGGAGGACTTCCGTGCTTTCAGTCTCGCCCGTCGAATGCGCAGTTCTAACGGGTGACCTCGGAGGTTGGTCGTGGTAACAAATTCAAAAAAGTCTTCAAGGGCAAGACTGCAGTTCATTTCCTTCATAATGGGGAAGGGTTCAGATTTGTTAGACGGGTTGCATAAAGAAAGGAGCTTTGATCCCTGACCATCTCCATGACTCTCCACTGAACTCTTTCGAAACTACTTTGATCGTGAACCGCCCATGGTCTGCAGGCTTGTATGCCGTATTCTGAGTGCGGCTGCAGGAATGTTTAGAAAGTCATTGAGAAGACATCTTCCTCAAAGTCCATAAATGCCTGCTTATTGGCGTACAGTACGAGTTTTTTTTTCACCCTAGAGCAATGAGCGGATAGTTTTGGGAAGTTCATCGTCAGCACCCTGAGGTCCTTTTGGGCTTCGACAGCCGTAAGGCTGCGCTGCCCAGCTGGAGGGCACGGCTGGGTTGCCAAGGCCAAGTACACTCTACTTACCGATACAGAACAGCAGGAGCCAACGGTCTGACTACTCTTCCCAACGATCTGGGTTCATCGGCAGTCCATCTTCGTCGAAAGGACACCGACTTGCACTCATATCGTCATTTCGTCAGCGAACATTGCTGCTTCACAGTCCAAAGCTCCTGCACAATTGTCCACGTATACTGGGCACAAAACGGGTTTCCGTACTGACCCCCCTGGGAACACCATTCTCGAATACAACAGAATCGGATTTTCTTTGACCGATGCACACAACATGACTACAATAAAGGCTGCTCGGGGATCACGTAGATGAGGGTGCCCTAAGGGTCACATTGAGGGGGAACCACCGGGGGCCCTTTTCCCCGTGCAGCATGAAGTACAATAACTTCGTTCGAAGGTGTTTTTAAACCTAACATACATCCGATAGTTTGTCCGTCACAAGGGATTGGAAACACCCCTGACCTACGAGGTGACCGCTTGTAACGATATTTTCAAAGCACTGCTTGTTAATGCTGGACTCCGAGCAGTTTCATTAAGTAATTATGTCGCAAGCTTCCTTGTGATCAGACAACTTAGTTTTTTCGTATTTGGGCGTGCTAACCCACCCTTCCCACGTCCGGCAATGAATGGATTCTGGTGACTAGAGACAACTATCTTCTTCCCCGGTACTTTAAAGGCTACGAACAAAGGTCAGTAACTGGCTAAACAGGTTTTTCTATCTATTATGTTAGCTCATTCTCGAAATTTCCTGTAGATACCGCCGGTCATCTTTGGTCAGAAGATACTTCACGACATCGTAAGTCCTGAAAAGTAGGTACTCTCTTAAGGTACTTAACCACTTTGTCTCTCTCCCACTCAGGAAATCGCCTTTCTTAGAAATTTCACATATTAAAGCCGTAAAATGTGGTCTGTCTCTTGGAAAAGTTCGGTTAATTTGTACCTAATTTTGGCTCCCAAAACCTAGTTCCTTAGCAATAGCTGTCGAGGGAATGGATTCAGGATCTCAGCAGCAAATTGTCTGCAATTTGCCGAGAGAAGTTCCGAGAAAATGAAGTCCGTCTGGCCGATAACGTTTTAGATGATTAAAAAAACGTCGAAAACTTAGGTTCCTAAGCCTTCTAGAGCAGCAGTAGGTATCGCTGTCGATCGTCTACAAAATTAAAAAATTCCACTCATTCCGAAAATTTATTTGAATCCAGGTAATGGGTTATTTGGTTCGATCTGGTTTTTCTGTACACGTCTGTTGTGTTCGTACTGCCTTGCGCACAATTTGTTGGTCTTCGTTAGCGGGTGTAAGTGTTCTGTGTCTCTGGAATTCGTTTTGAATGAATCAGACAATGGAAATTTCGGCAAACCCCGTGGTGAATTGGCCGTCAAGGTTACTACAGCGGTCCCGACTCCCTGCAGTATTCTCTTAATGAATTCCGGTCCATTAAAATGCCGCTAGAAGTGGACCAGAGGCCTATTTGCTTAACCGAGTAGCTCTCGCAGAGTGTAAAGTTGCGGTAGAGACGTTTTCCTGTGCTTGTCCGATTAGTCGGACAGCGAGACTGCCGCAGCTCAGTGCGTACGCACACGCACGCACATGCGCACCTTCCGGCGCTGCATCAATTACTGTGCATGCATGCATGCTTAGTCAGTATGTGTGTGTGTGTGTGTGTGCGTGCTGTGCGCCCGCATGCTCGCGGACGCGGCGCATGTGCGCGATAACGTCTGACGGAGCCGTATTCCCACGAGCGTGGGAACTTTGTCAGCTGGTCAGGAGGCGCACCGTGCCACCGGCTCTGGGTACCATCACGTCGTGGCGTGCGCGTGCGCCCTCCGACCGGCCAAACACGCACTGAGAATCGATCGATAGCAGGGGGGTGGTGGCGCAGTGCGGCGCGGAGCCTGAAAGGCATTGTCATCGCAGCGTCACTGAAGCAGTTGCAGGTCGAAAACGCGCTGCGGCGGCGGTGGCGGCGACTGCGGCTGCCATTACCGAAGAGGTGACTAGCGCGGTTGTTGTAGCCACAGCCTGTGCACGAGCTGTCTGCTCGTCATCATGCCAGCATGACTGCTGCCGCTGCTTTGGTCGCAGTCGTTCTGCTGGCAGTTCATTAGATCTCCTCTATGTTTTCATTTTTTGCTGACGGCGAGCCTGTTTCTACCCCAGGAGAGGTCTAGCACCGCAAATAGTATTTATCTAAACTGCTTATCCGGCCGCGTTGAGTGGAGGTGTCAGCGCAGAAAAGCAACGCCTGAAAGGGTTTTCAACCGCTAACGAAAATTGCAGAAGCGGATAAAAGCTAGCAGTGTGAAAGCTTAATAACGTCGCAAATTTGGCAGAAAAAAGAGAGTAAAATCAGCAGCAACGATCGGGTGAAGGAGCCCAAACACACACGACCAGCCAAAGGTGCCTGTGTGGTGTCGGGCTAAAATCCACTTAAATACGTGTAGTAGATATTCTTTGTGTGCCACAGATGCTTGGAGCATTCACCCGATCCTTACTATTAAATCTCCTACCCAGAGAAGAGGCGGTATCTAGCAGTGAGATAAAGTCAATTTGGAGCTGTTCCCTAAGTCGAGAGACTGCATGTGGCTGCTGGCATTTAAAGTAATTTGCCTTGTTTAATTTCCGAGGAAATCGACGCACGAACTTGGAGTAAATCCTTCGGAATAGACTATTACAGGCACTGTCCGAAATTTGATATGAATATTTGAGCTGAAATCCACCAGCTACGGCGGGATGACCGCGTAATATTCACAAAACGCCAACAGGCAGCCAGTGGTAAAGAATTGTGTAATTATTTACCGTACACTGAAGTGCATATACCAGAAAACACGCGGGGAAAGCTGGGGGACCCACTGATGAGTCGAACCCCTCGCAGTTGCGTCAGCCAGCGGCACAAGATCGGCGAAACACGTGTGTATGGACTTTTAGGTAATGCCTGTGTTGTTAGCACTATAGATAATTACACAACTTAAAGTAATGTCTGATCTTTGGGTGGCAAAGATGACGGTAGTTAGAACTCATGGAACTCCGTGCTTTCTTGTTATTTTAGAGAGAATGTAGTGCTCCCACTATGCACTGGGATTAAAAACTAGCCATTTATGATCTACGGTTGGTAGATAGCCTTTTGAAGACGACCGCTCATGAAAAAGACCAATAAAGTAAGGCAGGCGTCTACCATCTGTCTTCTGAAACTAAAACTACAAAAATTTTGTTGCAGACATCGGCGTGGACGGACTTCCACCAGATCAGGTTGAATTTTTTTTAACGATTTTCAAGGTCCAAACCACATTTTGTGACCTAACTCTTTAAACATGTTGACGGAAATTAAGATCATCCGTTGTAGGCACCTTAAATGTTGCGCATTTTATTTAGTAGTGCAGCCCGCTCCAGAAAACACTTTTTATATGTCGGATATATTTATAAATAACTTTACCAATCACAATATTTATAAATTATAGCGAAAATCTACGTTACCTTCTATTTAGCCTGTTACACATGTAAATAATCGTCCTTGGCTAAGTTTGCACTGCGGTGCGTGTTTCTGTGAGAGTAGAGTAAATTAAACTCGAAAGTTTTACCGAACAGAACACTCTGAACTTGAAAATTGATTTTTTCGGGCGCTTTGCCTATTTAAATAATCATTTATAGATCTGTATGATATCATGCCCTGAGGCGGTAATAACGGCTACTGGCAACCCCTTGTTTCAGCGCGCTGGCATTTTCTTACCCTTTGCGAATACTCATTAATTACGGTGGTGGTGGTGGTGGCGGCGGCGGCGGCGTTCACCTATCGTGTTACGGGACTCACTCGTCCCGTTGTGCCCCTCCAGCCGCCGCTCAGTGACTAGTGGTATGGACAGTATGACCTAATCGACAAAGACAGTGGAGACTGAAGTTGTCATTCCAGCCTCCCTTGTCTTTGTTAGGAATGTTACTCTGCATATGCATGTAGATTTATACATATATGTCACTTCTCTACTCAATAACGTGCCTCGAAAAGGTCCTCTACCATGTGGCTATGTTATTTTTAAGCATACGATAAGATACTTCTGGTATAGTCAAGTTTCCACTGATGCGTGACTTAGAAACGAAACGGGTTAAGAATTGGCAGTTTTGACAATATCTTAGTATTCATGTGGCCATTCTGTTGTGCATTTACAATCGTGGAACAGTTAAAAAGTAAGCAAATATAGAGGAAATGGGTCCAATATTAGCAGAGAATGAGTTTTTTTCGTTTTCAGCAGAAAGATTGGTCGGATTATATTTCATAGCCGTATCTGCAGTAAACAAGTCCCAGCCTAACCCCAACCCCTAACTCCTGACCTTAACCCCCAACACCAACCCCCAACCCTAATCCCTAACCTTGACCCCTAAAGCCTACCCCCAACTCCTAACAGGTACGGCTGCGAAATAGGATCTTGCCAACGAATTATCATCATCTTTCAGGATAGCGAAAGGTCGACCAAACGTTTCAAGTTTTAGCTAGATTTTACCTTGGAAAAAGGTAAAGTGGGCAGACAACCGTCAGGGAAGTGTTTTATTAAAACGTTTTTTAAATAGGCAACTTATTGTAGAATGTTCTTCAATCGCTCTAGAGCATATTCATTGCCGACTTTCGTTATGGACGTTCAATTTTCTCAGCGACAAGGTATCCTGTTTGGGTGATTCTACAAATATGACCCAAATGGCCATGTGGATCACAAGGAATGTCCAAGAACTCACTACTTTGGTGACTACTTTCAATAAATATTTTGTTTTGAAGGTTTTATTAAGTATGTAGCCCAGGACCTATCTTTATGGGCAATCAACCGAAAACACTGAAAATCGTGAGGTATTGACCTACCTTTCCGGGACAGTCCGAAAGTAAATGCGCTCTAGCTGCGGAAAAAAGGGCCAATAATTTTCATGGAAGAAAAGTCGACAAGACCCTATTTCGTAGTCGTACCTGTTAGGGGTTATTTGTTAAGGTTAGGGGTTGGGATTTGGGGTAAGGGATTAGGGTTAGGAGTTAGGGGTTGTGGGTTACGGCTAGGGGCTGGACCGGGAGGAAATAAGATCCGACCGAAAGGTCCTTTTTATATACACAAAATGGTATGTTTATGCTTGCACCTCCCAATTCTATGCAAGTTTATTAGTCACTAACCAGACTACCAACAGGTGACCTTGGGAAAGCTTTTACTTCTGTGACGGGTCTATCGGCGAAATCAAGCAAAACCCTGTTTGCCCTAGTCAGCCGTATCTCAAACAATGCCAAAACGGAAAAAATACAGCCAACTTTCGTGAAACCGTTTTGGAACCTATACTCAAAGTGTAGGCCCTTGACCAACCACTATACCTGATAGTACACTTATTCTTGAAAGATGTTTAAATTCAAACTTCACTAGAGGACTTTTTTCAAATGTTATTCTATTTATGATGTTTTATTTGCTGATTTTTTGCATGCGAAACCTAAGTTTCCTCAGCTGAATTCCAGAGGGGGAGGGGGAGGAGAGAAGTTAGGGCTACAGTTAGCACACGGTAAAAAGTACCCCCTGGAATTTAACTCAAGGTCACCTTCAAAGCGGGAGGAACATACTGCCTGCACAAATTCAACACGAACTCACGGCTGGTGGCACAAATGCCGCGCAAAATATGCCCCAACTGGAGTTTGGTGCCATTATTGCTTATCACTTAAAAGTTGTACCCTGACACACGCTGATATTTGCACTGTCCTTTCCTTGCTTAGAATTTAGAGGAAATGCCATTTGGCTAATCATGCTTTATTAAGTAGGAAAGCCGGTACATGCAAACAACATCTGTAACGTCAGAAAAGGTTGTGAAGACAAACAGAGGAATGCGACTAAAGGAGGCGATCGGCCGCAGATGACCCAGTTTTATTAGGGCAGACCATTTATGTGTGTCGGCGTGCATTAATAAATAATTTGGGGGTACACTTCTGAGACAAAGATCACCGACGTTATGGCTGTTAACTCATGTTTGCTCCGCCGGCATTGTCATAAGTCATATGCTTTGACAGTTTGACTGCGCGCCTCAATTAATAACGCAACAAAAAAGAAAGATTAGACTTACGCCCAGTCGTCCTCCTCCTCATTAATGGCTATTTATCATTCACGTGGCCAGTTTTTTTCTCTTCAACTTATTCTCGTTTTGTTTGCCAACGTCGGCTGTTGCAGGCTGATGGTTCTGCACCCTGCCTTTCCATCCCCTCCTCCTCCTCCTCCTCCTCCTCCTCCTCCTCCTCCTCCTCTTCTCCCCTTCCCACTCCCACTCCTCGTCCCCAATTCCCTCTTCATCATCATCATCATCATCATCATCATCATCATCATCATCATCATCATCATCATCATCATCATCTTCTTCTTCTTCTTCTTCTTCTTCTTCTTCTTCTTCTTCTTCTCTGAAAAGTCGAACAATGGGGAATTTTATTCTAGCTATCTCTTGTGAACTCCCATGTCTACTACATCCTCATTGCAGAGATTATTTCCAACTATTTACCGATATTTTAGGTTCCCTCCGTCACTGCGTGGAAGGAACTCGACTACACGATACGTCGCTCATCAGACTAGTGAAACATTTATATGAATCTTCTCACGCCTACATTCTTTGACCAACTGTGCTCTAACTAACCAGTGAAATTACCATCCTATAACATTGACAAAAATTTTAAGCATTTGTAAGAATTATTGGAGATGTTAACATCTGTCACTGTCGACAACGTCGAAAAAGGAACAAAGGCGTTCGCCCTGCTGGTTTTCAGCAAGATCATGGATGAGGTGGTCTACAGTTCTCACACCGACCTTTTCAGTGCCTTAGAACACACAATTTGTGAGATTTCTGCATGTTTAATTTGTCCACCATTGTGCTTCATCTTGACGTTTTCTTTAGCGCACTTGTGCTGATAATGATCATGTCTTCTGACGACTTGAGTCCAAAGGCGTCACCGACGAGAGCTGCGCTTCCAGAATACCCGAAAACCGTGACTTCGAATAGCTCAACAGCGGAGACCTGTTTTAGGGTGATTTACTCTAGTCGGCAGCCAATAAGTTTCTCCAGATCCAATCTTCATCTTGACAGAAGTGGATTACTTTCTGAGTGGGAACTCTCTCTCACGTAAAAGATACCTCCAAAGGTCCGTTACAACACCCACATTACACGCAAATCCATGTCCTCCCTCTAGAGAGCGCTGCAAGGAGTCACAAGTCAACTTCCGGATGGGAGGCAGAGCAACGCTCTTTACCGTATACCCTAGGTCTTGCTACTTATCTCGTCAAACAGTAACCAATGCTCCACCGGAATGACTTCCTGTCCAACGTTGTTATGACCACACATAAAAGCCGCCGTCGTTACGAGTGGAAGATCACGACGGCCGTGGGTACGCTGCCTACCGACGAGGATGTTAACTCCAGTGATAACTATGTCCACCTCGGCTGTCACTAAGAGGGCCTAGGAGCATACATGCGCGGCCACCCCTACCTCAAAAGCACAACGGTGACAGCACTATCTACCCTTCCCCCCCTCCCCCACCCGCAGGGCTGCAACGCTAAAAAACGTCAATCACAGTTCCTATTCTTCCCCGGTTGAAGCCCCAGCGTGGGAAAGTTGGTTATAGCCGGCCTACGCACTTCCTCACAGATCGTGAACCTCACTCCTCCCAGCCGTCCTCCTACCAGGGGTTTTCATGACACCAAAAATTCGATAGTGAGAGCTTTCTGTGTTTTTGCCTATAACATTTAGATGCTATGGGTATGAAAATTATAGTGGTAAACGCTCGAGTCACACAGAAGGACGTTTTATAGACTCATGATCGAACCGCGCATACTCGAACACAAGCTGGCTGTGGACAAGGTGAAGAATTATCACAAGTGGCCACCCGCACCTATGAAATGGGTCATGATTTTAACCTCACAGCCAGCAAGGTAGACGCCCACGCCGGAAACAAAACAGGCCGATAACAATCGATTTATCGATCTGACGCCACCGTACAGAGCCATGAGCACTCAACTCCCGCCTTTCGCCCAAACACAAGACAAAATTTCCAATAAGACAATCAATGTGCTACTGGATAACACATTTTTGTAGTTCGTTTTATTTTACGCCATTTGGTCTGATGGAGCAGGGATATTTTTTAAGCGCCCAAATCATGATAAATACTTGTCCCGAAAACGCTCATAGAAGACAGTCTGGACGGATTTCTAGCGGAGGCAGCGGCTTAGTACCACTTATTTGCACTGAAAGTGTATAAGCTCCTCTTATAACATTGGAGTTCAGTAGGATGTCCAAAACAGCAAGGCCAACTTAACCTCCCAATGAAACACTACTGAGGGACTTGGTCACCTTGTATGCACGCCATCCTTCTCAGTTAAGACAGATGCTTTCAAACAACGAATGAGAGCACGGGGCTAGGTATCAGCATCATCATTAAAATGCTGTTCGGCCGTCGTTGCCGACAATGTCCACCGCGTGTTCCACATTATTGTGAGAGCAAGGATGGTGACTTGCGTGCGAGGTAGCTTAAAGTGGTAGTAGACTTTCGCAGCGTCCGCCATCCTCTCTCCTCTCCCCTCCCCCTCACCTGGGCCCGATGTCAAGACAGAGTCAAAAAGGTCGGAGGCGGGAGAGGGTACACGTGACTGACGCGGCGGAAACCCGCACATAGGCGTGCCACCACATGCCCTACTTCACAACGCATACTGACCAGGATTTTATGCAGAAGTAGGAGGCGGCACGTGCACGGGACGTGAGCCTTCATATAAGCGCGCCATCACACCCTAATATTGGAATTTATTATGCGTACGCCTTCCTGATAGCTTCTGATAGCGCGTCCACTGTGTGACTCGTTTTAGGGACGCAACCAGCGTCAAACGGTAACTCAAAATGAGAAAAATAATGGACAGGCAAGCGGTTAGCTTCACTTCCCTGGACCATGAAAAACGCATCATCCAGCACATACTTTGAAAATTTACGCTACTATACGGAATCCGAAGACGATTCTGCTGTCTGTATGTATGTGAATACTATAAACCTGTTTAAAAGGAGCCACTTTTCATATGGGCAGTACTTACCTACAATCGATACTGTCATTGATGAGGAATGAAGAAACTTGAGTGTAAGGCCCGCAACTCACAGAAGACAATAAGGACGGGTGATAAATTAAACAGTGAAGATTTTGCTCTGATTGTTCGAGTCAGCCAACAATATGCCCTCGATAATCAATGCTTCGCAATCAAAAACCGATTCGGTTGCTTCCATATGAGGCCAATTAAATGGATCGCACCGACCTTTTACTGGCCGTAGTCACAAGTACTCGCATAGACAACAAAGTCAGCCAGATCCCTATTCGATCTCCCGATGATGGTGTGCGGGGTTAAGGGCATGCGGGGAACTGTCGATCCCCGTGCACGTTTCAACTGTCCGACTCGACTAGCTCATTGCAGACATGTTATCTCAAGGTTGGCGTTCGTTCAGTCGGGAATGAGAAGTTTACTTCACAACCAAGGCTTCGGAAAACGGAATTGGCTGCTCGCAAACTTGTAGTTTTCAGGCGAAATGTTGTAACTCTCGATATCGATGACAGTCTTGCCTGGTACATGTTTGATACTAACCAGAAACCCTCAGGGTAAGGTTAATTTTCCAGAAGGAGAAATGTACGGGCTAAGTATTATGAATCCATGAAAGTACCGCATTTTACCAGGCACGGGACCATTATTAAAACACTTTTCGTTTTTACCAAGTGGCAAACACACTGAAACCACGTGACGGCTACAGGAAAATCAATTGAAAATCTTCGTTTATTTACTACAAACCTACAAAAAGGGCCCCAGGCATATTGTATCAGACTCTCTCGATTGCACAGTGTGTGTTAGGACTTTTAGGTTATACTTGTGCTCCGCGTTTGGTGAACAAATATTCCGTTTAAAACATAATTTGTAATAGCATATTAACCTCCTTCAGTGGTATACGGTAAGGTTGACTAAATTACAGTCTTCTACACTTTGCTGTCTGGACTAAGCACTCAGAAAAGTTGAAAAAATCTTTCAGTACGTAGCATTACCGACAAGAATAGGAGAGACCGGCATAACCATTCCTAGATTATTAGCCGTCGTAGCCAGTCATACCCAACCCCGAATTGTGGAACACCTGAAGCTTTGTTAGTAATGCTAATCTGCCTATATCATGCACCGCTTTGTGGCTGCTACTTGGACTCGAGAGAGAGCCCTAAGACACCACGGGACGAGTGAGTTCCGTAAAACGATCGGCAAGCGTCCCTCCACCACTATGCGTATATAGATATATATATGCAGGATAACATTACAGATAAAGGCGAAAAGGGAATGACCATTTCTGACTCATTAGCCGTCGTCAGCCAGTCATACTCGACCCCGAAGTGTGGAACACCTAGGGCTCGAACTCGCGACCTGGTAGTTAGAAGCCCATGCCTCTAACCAGTGACCCACGCGCTCGCTGTGCTGTCGGTTGCGACCGGGTATGTACAACGGTAGAAGGGCCCTGACCGATCGCGCTACGGAAATCGCTCGTCCCATTGTGCCTTGGGGCTCTCACTTAAACCCTGTCAGCAGCCGCACAGCGGCACATAATATAGGCGGAACAGCATTACGGACAAAAACAAGGGAGACTGCAATGATCATTTCTGGCTTATTAGCCGTCTTCAGCCACTCATGCCCAGCCAACGGATCGCGGGATAGAGCCTCAGGTGGTCCACACTTCAGGGCTGGGTATAACCGTTTGACGACAGCCAATAAACCAGAAATGGCCATCCCGGTCTCCCTTGTCATTGTCAGTAATGCTGCCCTGCCTATATCACGCGCTACTGTGCGGCTGTTGGCGGGGCTCGGGAGACAGCCCTAAGGCACAAGAGGATGAGTGACTTCCGTAGCGCGATCGGTGAGCGCTCTTCTGCCAACTTTCACTAAGTTATGCATCGCCCTTGCGCAGTGTTTATTGAGCATACAAAACACTGAGCACTGCTCACCAAAATTCATTCACTCGCAACATATTCGACGCTGTTAACATTGTCGTAGTGAGTAGTCTCCTACCAAGTCCGTGCCAGACGGTGAGTGTAGAATTCACACTTTCGCAAAGGCCTATATTTCAAATTATCTTCAATTATGCCCGTTCCGGAGGGGCGATCACGTCCGTTCATTGTACGTTAAAGCGGGCTCCTCTACATTACGCTGATGGCTGATGGAGTACGAGCGGTCTTAAAGCCCCGGATTCCGGAAACCTCGCAGACTTCCGCAGCTTAACGAATTGCCCTAATTAGCTTTTACAAAATATCCCGGTTTCAAACCGTAAGGGTTACTTTAACTCTGCTTTGAAGATCACATTAATGTTGAAATCTACAGTTGGTAGGGGTCGGGGTAGGACGCCTGCAAGATTTTTGAAGAGGGTTTAATTAGGGGATTGTTGCCTGCACCGCCAATTTCAAAATACTCATTGACCCTCAGTACAGTACAATGATGCTTTAGAATTGCCCCTGCGGCTCATCGACCCGAAGTGGTTGTTTCAAGTCGGGTGTAAAGCAGAGGTACAGTAACTGGGCTAGCTCATGAAATGTCAACCGAAACTCCGAAATGCGTTTTCGTTTCGAAAAGATTAATTAAGTTGGGTTGTAGAACTAGTCATCATGCAGCATAATTCTATAATAATTCAGTTACCTCAGGATGCCAGATTCTGAACGAACTTCTTTTTGCCTGCATGCAGGAACTATGCTCTGCAAAAAGTGACTACTTCAGTAGCATGCATTTTTCTCATTGATGTTAGATGCCATTAAAAATTCAATTATATTTCATGAGAAACATGCATACAAATATTCATTCTTTTGCTCATTCTGTAGAAAATTACGTTTTCTTCTAATTTTATACTCGAAGGAAGGGTATAAATCGGGTTTTAAAAACTTTTCCAATTCCTGAATAATTTTTAACCCCGAACTACCGTTACACTTGCATTCAGAGTTTCCAAACAACAAGCCATATATTTTTCGTGTACTGAAAACCATTAATTTCCCTATGGTATTAAGAGGAGACCATGTGGGGTTCATACCACACAGCTTCTCAGTTTTCACAGCAACCATCCAGTGGCTCACAGACGAAGCTGTGTGAAGACGCTCTTCAAACGGATCTAAAGTCATTGCAGCAAACCGGAGGACAGAGCACGTGAGGCCCGTTATCTCCGCGACCAGTTTGCGCAAAATGGCTATCCGAGGGCATTCATAAGTCGCTGCCTACGCGGTCGCCACCAGAGAATTCGAACATCAACGCCACGGACGATATGGCATTTTCTGCCATATATCAAGGGGGTTTCAGAAGCGACCGAGCGCATTGCTGCGGAGTTAGGTGTTGGAATTGCACACCGCCCCAAAGCCACCATGCGCAGCAGGGTCATGAAAATCAAAGACAGGTTAAAACCTGAAGAGCAATATGGAGTAGTGTATCGCATTCCGTGTCAAAATTGTCCTTGTAACTACACAGGACAGACTGGGCGCATGCTCGGAACGCGCATACACGAACATAAGCTGGCTGCGCGGCGAGGCGACGCATTATCACAAGTGGCCGCCCACACCTACGAAATGGGTCACGAATTTAACTTTGCAGCCACCAAAATAGTCGCCCACACCGTAAACAAAACAGGCCGAGAATTTATTGAAGCCTGGGCCTCGGATGAGAGCTCGGCCAATTGATTTATCGATCTGGCGCCGGCGTACAGAGCCCTGCGCAGTCACCTCCAGTCTTGCGCCGTCGGTCGATGATTGGCCTACATGCCTTATAACTGTCGCTTGTTCTGTTGCTGCTACTACCTCTGACGGTGAACTCCTGCACGAGTCTGAAAGCCCAGGACAATAAAGGAGGTGTTCCGGGGCTTACATCTTCTTCTTCATTTATGCATACACCTGAAACTCGAAATTTCGCCTTCATTCGGGGTTCATAACATTTAGCAGTGGATTTGAGCCATATTGTTAACTTTACGAGCCATATTGGTAAATGCAGAGACATGAAGTTTTATGAACGGCCATTTCACGGTAGTAAAATATCTCGCAGTTTGAAACTTTTTTTAAAACCGAATTGCATCCTTCCTTCGAGTATAAAATTGGAAGAAGACGTAATTTCCCACCGAATGAGCAAAAGAATGAATATTTTTATGCTTGTTTCTCATGAAATATAATTGAATCTTTAAGGATATCGAAAATCGATGAGAAAAATGCATGCCACATAGTAGTCGTTTTTTACGGGGTGTAGTTTTTGCGTGCAGGCGAAAAGAAGTGCGCTCAAAATCCGGCATCCTGAGGTAACTGAATTATTATAGAATTATGCTGCATGATGACTAGTTCTACAACCCAACTTAATTAATCTTTTCGAACCGAAAACACATTTCGGAATTTCGGTTGACATTTCATGAGTTAGCCCACCTACTGTAGGGTAGACTGAAATAATTAACTATAGCTTACCTGCCGACATCAGGCCTCGTATCTAAAGTCCTCGCGGCCTGCTGTTGGGGTATGGTTAGGTGTTGATGACAACTAATTCAGAAACGGTAATTTGAGTGGGACTTCACAGATAATTTGCAGACTGACGTTATGGGGTTGTCTATGAGAGCTCTGGCTCCGAATGTTTCAAGGAAAAACGTGATCGGTGCGCGCAACTCCCTTTGCGCCTTTAACTTGGTATTAGTTTTCAAAAGCAGATAAAGAATAATATTTAGATTTGAAGTATTTAGATATTAGAAGTCCAATGTCTCTAACCACTGAGCCACGGGCTCTTTGTCCTGCAGGTTGCCATTAGCAATATATAATAGTAGAGTGGGACGCTCACCGATCGTTTTTACGGAATTCACTCGTCCCCTTGTGCCTTACGGGCTCTCTCTTGAGCTCAACCAGCAGCCAAACAGCGACGCATGATATAGGCAGACTGTCTTTGTCGGTAATAACATTCTACCTATATCATGCGTCGCTGTGCGGTTGCTGGTTGGACTTAAGAGAGAGCCCGTAAGGCACAAGGGGACGAGTGAGTTCCGTAAAAACGATCGGTGAGCGTCCCTCTACCATTCCAGGAAATTTTCTATTGAAAAGGGCATTTTGCGATCACCGAGAACACACCAGGCCAACCCACTTGCAACTAAAATATACAAGTACTGTGGTCTTTAGCCCATCAAAAATTTGCATCACCATTCCAAGAGACGTGGTGAGAAGAATTAGTCCAATGGAACTCCGAATACGGCACTAATGTCTGCTTATACAAGCACAGGAGGATCGCAATTACTTAACAAGCACAGACGTATCCCCCTCTTGAATATTATAGACATAATCTTCGTCAGTGCCCTTCTAAAACACCCGAACCTGCACCTAGAGCAAAAACTTTTCACCGAAAGTCAGCATGAATCTCGAAGGAACCGCAAAACCATCGGCACGACCTTCTCCGTTCGTCATCCGCAAAAAAACGCAAATCCAAGTACATGGCGAATTATGGCTCGCGTAGCCAGTGATGGGACAGTCTCGGAGACCTTCGCGGCGAAGCATGGACTGAAGGTATATGCGGGAACCCGGAGGGGCAGTATTCAAAACTTTCTGTTCTCGTGCGATTGCGCACAGAACAAGACGAAGAAGGTGGTCACGCAGCGAAGCGCGGATTTCTTTGGCTTAGGTTTCAATAACCTCAGACTGACCGTCGTCACACAGGATGCAGTGGCAGTGTATCAGCCTGCGATATCCGGTGAATGTAGCGACTTCAGGAGAAGCGTCAGTGGGACTGGCCACGTATCTATGAACAAATTCACCTAATTAGGTAGCAGAGCTGAAACAAGCATTGAGATCGATAACTAGACTGTACGTGGAATCTCAAAAACTAATCAGACCTTCAGTCGGCTGTAGCACTCACTTAGGAATTGTGGAGGTCTCCATCAGAACACCAAGCTGAAAGTGCACCGAGCCGTCATTTCGACGACCCTCCTGTATGGGAAGGACAGTCTACGGAAGTCAAGTTAGGGAAATCTGTCAACTCAGCTGCTTCTACATAGAACTTATGCTGAGGTGGCATGGCAGAATCCCCGACATCAAATGCATGGAAAATTCTAATGTCCACACCATGTTTAGGCAGACGACTATAGCAGAGCGGCTACTTCCTGATCCCAGGTAGCGCACACCTGTCCAAGTGGCTATATTACGGCAACATGCTATTTGTGTTCCCAGACAGAGCAAACGAAAGTGACGATACAAGGACACTTTAAGGGCTTCCCTCAAGCACCTGTAAATTGACGTTGAGACCTGGGAAGGCCTGATACAAGATCCGCAGGCTTGACATGCTGCCATGAAGACCGGAGCGGACATAGTTAAAGCCACCTGAATAGCGGATGCCAAGACTAAGCGATAGACCCCACAGACTCCAGTGCCGTGAGTAAACGCCAACACATCCAGCTGATGTTCAGGTCACTGGTCGAACCTGTCGAACACCCAAAACATCCATGTTGAGTAACGAGCGAGCATAAGTGTAGCACGCGATGGACAGTGGCGCCAGGTTTATTCAGCCAGTACACTCAACATCATTATAAGTTGGCATAACACAGATAGGTCATCGGTGCATGGGCGGAGGACTGGGGCCTATCCCGTGAAAACTGCTCTCATGCCAGGTGTTCGCATCATAGGCAATCTGACACGCTATCACACATGGCTTCTAAGATTGCTACCTGACGGAGGAACTCGATCCAACACAGGACTGAGGATCAGGCCTAGTGTGACATTTATGGTGCTGGAATTCATTGGAGACCGTTGTGATCAATGGTGTTCTCCGTGTGCTCCACCGCGGGGTAAGAGCAGGCACGGTGACGTGTGTGCGGCTAAATTTGTAATGAGAGTGGACTTGCGCAGCAGCTACCGCACATTATCCTCCTCCCTCACTTGGGCCCGGTGTCAAGACATAGCCATGAAGACCGCATGCGGGGGAGGGCGTAGGTAGCTGACACGGCCGGACCCGCACCTAGGCGTATCAGCACACTCCCTGGTCCACAACAAACAGTTGACCAATATTTTAACCAAGAACATATATGGCGGACAGCAGAAACCCAAAGTGGCGTGACGTGAGCCGGTAGCTGAGCTTGCCGCTCTGCCCAAGATTTTGGCGTTTGTTACATGTGGGCGTTCTCGATAACGCCTGCCAGGATCCGATATGGCCTCTTTGTTGGTCCACCGCGTGGCCCGTAGACTGATACACAGGCCGTGGGTTAATAGCGTAGGCGTACTGTCTAACTGTGTCATTCACATTTTACCTGTGAAGTACGTAGTTCTGTCTTGTTATCAGAAAGCTATGTTTGGCATGGGATGGGCGAGCGAAGCAGATGCTGCGCAATCCCGCTCCGCCATGAATAAATTCACGTGCCAGTACCGATTGCAGGCACTTCAGGGGGCAATGGTGGGCCTCGTCTCTTGCGACGGTCAAACTATCAGGTGATCCGCGAGCTCGAGCACACAAGGATTATGGTGCTGGCCAGCACTAAAGCAGACTGCAAGGTCCTGGCTTCGGACAACCACTTTATGAGTAGACACACTGCCGGCCTCCGGCTTATGAGGCTCTGTGGTCTCATTGTCGTACGCCACGATCCAGTTTTCGGCCAAGAACACAGGCGACTGACGTGCGATGAATCACTAAGACTACCGGCCTGTGGTCGTTATGTTTCACAATCTCCACTACTGGTTTCCTGCATTTCCCCGACCAACTAGTCCACAGTTTTACGGGTTTCCAGGTTTTTTTTCTGCAGAACAAATAAACACACCCTAGCGTTATTTGCATTCGGAGTTTCGAATTCTCAGTTGCTTAGTTATTGAGAAAAAGAGTGACCACAGTATACATTTGGTTTCCGCGCAGAGAAAATTCGAAAGACATCGAAAACTGTCTGTTTATCCATTGGCAAAATACTCACATTCAGCTTATTCTCTAGTGAAGGTCAGCTCAGTTCCTTACAGTTTGACTGTCGGGGGTCGAAAGAAGTCTTACGAGGCCTTCCTGACATATGGTTTCTTGACGGGTATGCAAATAGAAGAAAGAAACCTTTTCGACTAGTATTTAACCAGCCCACGGTTTTCGAGCAGTCGAAAATCATTCAGTGATCTGCACGGCAGTGATCTGTTCGTGATCTGATCAGTGACCTGTTCGGCAATTTGCTTGAGGTCTTTACAAAATACAATACCGGTTTTGGGATTGCGTGCGTCCTTCAGATATCGGCCTCCGGACGACACTAACTTCCACAGCGAGTACGTCGTTTACTTTTGAGTTTTCTATTTCTCAATCTACTACTGATGATACAGTGCTCTTAAGCTGCTCTTCTGCGACTGGTGGAAACTTGAAGAAGTGTTCACTGTTTAGCAGGTTTGAAAGCACTTGGACGAATCATTTCAGCCGGGATTTTGAAAATGAACCGCCATTTTTTCGCCAACCAATCGGCAGTGTTATCGCTTTTGTATTGTTTCCTGTTATTCGATTAGAACGCCTAATGACCACGCCGGAAAGAAATGAGCTAGCGAAGACGAGACAATATCAGCTGGTTCCCAGAGCAATGCCGATTAATCCTCATCGGCAGTGAGTACATCGCTGTGGCTGAACGTTCGTGTTTATTAGGAAATATAAACAAGCTGGTCTTTTTTAAAGAGAATACTCGAGAGTGGAAAATAAACTGCCTTCTGTCCGCCGCTCTTCCCTGAAAAATATCAGCAACCTTAATTTAAAGGATGATTCCTCCTTCTATGGTAAGTATCCTCTCACAGGGATGAAGACGGCTGCAATTAGGCAAGTTACAGTTTTTCGACGACGATCTGTTCCGCAGTTTTCTTTCACTCGTCGCTGCCCTGATGACACTTTTACATGGAGAACAATGTCGTCTAATAGTGAAACAGGACTCTTTTCTGGTTGTAACCAAACCTCAGAAGCCGTCATCGTTCGAGCCCACTTAATTTTTTCGAAATGAGGTAATAGTAATTCATCGTGCTTTGAGACATAGCATGAAATCTTTGATACTGTTCGGTCGTATGTCGAAGATTCTCAGGTCCCAAAAGCTTGCGAAAATGTCTTTTTTTCTTTTCAGCCCCTTCACGGTCCTTATTCTATGATGCGACAGACGCTTGTTCAGTTCTCTTGCATGTATATAGCAATGAATGGATTGGGGTACCTAAAAGAAGTGTTGTTTTTGTTGCACTTACTGCTCGCTGTATTACTTCTGAAACCTCTGACGATGGACTCCTGTGCTAGTTCGATGGCTCAGACCGATAAATTAGTGGTTCTGGTAATTTTTCAATTTCCCTCTTTCTCAAGTAAGTCATTGTTATGTAGTGCCAGTTGTATGAAGACAGACTATAGAAAATCTCACAGTCAGAAGAGGGTTCGGTGGGGTGAATCTCCTACCGTCCCGCCAGATGTTCTATCTACTAAACTATCGCACCCAAGAATGTCAGTCATGTGAATTAACCGGTACTGTCATGTTTTTGACTTGTAAGGCGTAGCTGTTCTCCCTCTTTGTGTCTGTTTGGCCGAGATTGTGAAGAAATGAATGACTAGGGTGTGGACTACCAAGCCATCATCGCATCAGTTACAACCTCCCCCCCCCCGGGGACGAGTGCGGAAGCTTGCTCATAGTAGTGGCCATGTGGTTGCTTGGCGACTGCGTCCCATAATGACTGCAGTCCTTGTGTCTCTATCACCCTTATCTGTGATTGTCTCTGATGATGGGTTTGAGCTGGAATCCGAAACGTCAGGCCAATAAACCTCTTGTTCTAGAGGTCGCATCTTCTTCTGAACAGATGGGGTATCGGACACTCAAGGGTGTGCAACCATGCACCCACTGATGTTAGCGGCTCCCACTTTCACCGAAGATATTCATACCCTATGCGATAAGGACTTAGTCACTGCCAATCTGAATAGCCAATGACTGCGATTTCATCACCTGCGTTGTTAGCTGGCATGATAATTACCTGGTTAGTTGGGTCACTAATACTGTTACTGATGAAACAGTCTTCAGCCGCAAACCCCAGTGTGACTAATCATCTTTCCCAGACAAGGTCTTAGCACCGCATAGAGAGGGGGAAGAGCACTGCGTTTGCTAATGAGATGCGAACCGGTGAGCCATGACTCAAGCAGTTCGCGACTCACGTACTTCGCAAGGATGTACACCTGAACAAACTTGGAGGTGCCGCCGAGTCCTTTCGAGCAAGCCGCGACTTGACTGTCCACGTCATTCCGCCTCCTCGTTGCTGTGTATTCGGCCACTCGCTTCCATAGTAATCTTTCTGATTTTCCCCCCATGTAGTCGTTTCGTCCGCAACTGCATCAGATAGTGTAAATAACTTAGTAGGACGTTTCCTGTCCTGGATGCGGGTTTTTTGGCTCCATTTACTGGCCCCAGATGGTTACTTCCGGTCTGTGTGCAAGTCCAATTCAGACTGGCAATGAGAAAGTACAGTGAGTGACCGATCTCATTAAATGTTGGCTGAAATTCTGAAATGCGTTTTCGATTAGGAAGGATTACTTGGTCGCGGTTGTGATACTCATTATCTTAAGGCATACTCTTGTAGCATTTTAGACTCGGCAGAATGTCGGCTTTAAAATGCACTCCTTTTAAATCTCCTGTAGAAAGCGTGCTCGGTAAAAAATGACTACTTAAGTAGCATGCATTTTTCCCATTGATTTTCGATGGTCTTGGAAATTCAAATATATTTTATAGAAACCACAAACAAAAATGTGCTTTCTTCTAGTCAATCAATAGAGAATCACGTCTTCTTTATATTTTATACTTAAGGAAGGAGTATAATTAGGTTTTAAAAAAGTTTCTAATTATGAGACTTTTTAAGACCGCGAAAGGTCAATTCGCATAGCATCGTACCTGGCCGTTTACCACTGCTCCTCATGAAATGTACAACATGGTCCGCATCCATTGCAAAATTTTATGGACCCTATATGATATCTATTTAATGACATAGAAAAGTATGTGATTTTCTTTACGCGGAACGTATGCACCTTGTAGAGTGAAATCACTAAGCGCTAATGCAACGAATGATCAGGCTCCAAATTATTCGGCAATTAGAAAACTTTTTTAAAACCTACTTATACTCCTTTGTTAAGTATAAAATATAAAGAAGACGTGATTCTCTATTGATTGACCAAAAGAAAGCATATTTTTTTGTTTGTGGTTTCTATAAAATATATTTGAATTTCAAAGACCATCGAAAATTAATGGGAAAATGCATGCTCCTTAAGTAGTCATTTTTTACCGAGTACGCTTTCTAGAGGAGATTGAAAAGAAGGGCATTTAAAAGCCGACATCCTGCCGAGTCCAAAATGTTATAAGAGTATGCCTTAAGATAATCAGTGTCACAACCGCCACCAAGTAATCCTTCCTAATCGAAAACGCATTTCAGAATTTCAGCCAACATTTCATGAGATAGGTCACGCACTGTATCTTATAAAGAACATAAACAAAAATATGCTTTCTTTTAGTCAATTAATAGAGAATGACGTCTTCTTTATATTTTTTATTCAAGGAAGGATTATAACTGGGTTTTAAAAATTTTCCAACTCCCGAATAATTTTGAGCCAGATCTGCGATTGCATTAGCGTTTGGCGATCTCAGTTTGCAAGGCGCATGCTTTCCAAGTAAGGAAAATCATATATTCCTCTATGCCCTCAGGAAGACAACATATAGAGTTTATAAAATTTTGCAATGGATCCGGACTATGTTGTACATTTCACGAGGAGCTGTTATAAACGGCCAGGTACGATGCTATGTGAATGGACATTGCGCGGTCTCATAATTAGACACTTTTTTAAAACCTAATTGTAATCCTTCCTTGAATAAAAAATATAAAGAAGACATCATTCTCTATTAAGTGACTAAAAGAAGGCATATTTTTGTTCATGGTTTTTATAGGATATATTTGAATCTGCAAGATCATCTAAAATCAATGAGAAAAATGCATGCTACTTAAGTAGCCATTTTTTACCAAGTACGTTTCGACAGGAGATTGAAAAGCAGTGTCTTCAAGAGCAAACATCCTACCGAGTCCGAAATGTTATAAGATTATGCCGCCAGATAATCAGTATTACAACCGCGTTTAAGTAATCCTTCCTAATCGAAAACGCATTTCAGAATTGCAGCCAACATTTCATGAGATCGGCCACTCACTGTAGTTGGAGACTTCCCAGATCTACTTGACGCCCACGAACGGTCATCAAAATTTGCCCACGATGCGGTGCGTCCTCTCATCTTAGTTGTGTATGCACCAGTTGACAGAGGTGTGCGGACAGCCATCTGCTCTGTGTACCAGTCGAAAACATTGTATTTCAACAAGTTTGGCTTCCGATGCACTGCTGTGCGCCTCGACACTTCAGTAGAGCGCCTTTGTGTGAGTTCACATAAGGATAATTTGGACGATCGCCACTGAAGCTTACGATTTTCGTCATATCTGTCACCTTCGACTTTTAGGCCACCAAACTCTTTGCGGCAGATTAGGAGATCAAGAAAGATCAGTTGGTCTCTTACTTCCCTCTCTGTCGTCCGTCCGTCCTGGACAACGGCATTGGGATGTCCTTTGTATGTCAACACCTGCACGAATCTGTAACCCCTGCTGATGACATCGCGATCGGTAACTACCCGGATGTTGGCGACCAAGCCATCATCGCACCTACCGAGAACAGTTGCGATGAGTGATGATTCTGTCGCAGGTAGATCTCAGCAGGTAGAGTATCTGCATGAATTTTGAATGTCAGCGGTTCCTTCCGACTTATCAGCAAATGTTTGCTGAAAGTCCTAAGTTTTTTTTTTTACTTCCGGAGACCGTTTGAGTTAAACCTGCCTAATTACTTTTGAAGCTTGTCCTGACGAGGAGGAGATAGGGCGATGAATCAATCCAACCGTACCTGCTGCGCAAAAATGTACGAATGTCCAAAAAACCGACCCCAGGTCAGTCAGCCAATAGGAGTAGTACCCAGACTTCTGTCTGCGTGGATCGCCCAGCGCACCCTAAAAGTACATTTGTGTGTGCCACATTATAGGGCGGCTGGACGAATCATGTTTGTGCTAACTAGTATGGTCTACTGTGGAGCCCATCCAGGCTAAAAAACGATATCTTGCTAGCCCCATGGCACAAATAATCCTTTGAAGTCATCATGCTATCCGGCAAAGAAAAAACTGATAGGTGATCGAGATTTGAAAGGCAGACAAATTAACGCATTGGGTTGTTAAATTTTTGAATGAACCTCTGTTGTGCGATAGCCGAAAAGATACGTAACAACGGCTGCCAGCAGATTTCCGACAGCGGTTTGCCAGCGCTATGACAATACACAGTCACAGGAAGCTATTGAGAAACGTGAGATGTAGTTGGTCCGCACTCACTTCAGTCTTGCATAGCAAGAACAGACTTCAGACGCTTGTTCGTATTGTGAAAATAGTTATGAAAAAATACTGTTTAAAACGCCCTGGTTGAGGCGAAAGCATAAACGAGCTGGCCTGAACTGGGCGTTTGGATGGCGCGTTTGTTTTTCACGATGGAACATAGTTACCTCTGCCAATTGGTCGGGATTTCGACCAAGGAGAACTGGCGTATGAGTGCGGATGTGGAGATCGAAGGTCGAAGTGCCTTGACTTTTTAAGATGATCGGGGATTCCATTCATGTTTGGAATGCAGTCTAGTGCTCAAGAAAGAACAGTCCGGTTTTCTTGATGTGAAAGTTAGTGGTTTGTGCTGTATAGAGGGGCTGTGTTTGCCCGTACTCCTAATATTTCCAAGACCGATAGCAGGATTGGGTATGACTGATTAACGACGGTTAATAAGCCAGAACCGGTCACCCAAGTCTCCCTTTTCTTCGTCGGTAATGCTACTCTGCTGTCAAAACTGTCAAGAGTGACTTTCCAGGAAGAAAATGCCCAGTTAAGGATTTCAAACTGGCCTCAAAATATCAGATGCCTCCCATGATCACCTGCATCACTCAACCTGAATCGGATAGAACAAGTTTAAGAATAACTTCGATAGCTGATTCCTGGAACATCGGAATTACGAACGCTTTCACCACTTAGGCTCAACCTTGCGCATTGAAGGAATAGGATGGCGTGAAGAACGGCATTGGAGCCGGATTCTGCATGAGGCCGCGTCAACCCGACTTACTTCCTTCTCGTGGTTTTCATTCAATTTACTTTGAAGTAGACTGACCGAAAGTGAGGCGATTTTAAAAAAAGACGGCGTTCACCTGATTTTCAGTAATTTCACACTTTGATGCTGTGCTTTGTTTTATAGCTGCATTTGTAAAATTTCGATATTCGTGCACTCCCCTCCATCTTACTTAGGACTGGCTTGCCTATTTATATAAAAGCCTGTGTACTGCGTCATGTCGGCCAGGCAGTTACTAGTTTTTGACTCGTTGACGTCAAGAATGGGGGAGCGCACAACTGTACATGGCAATTGCGTCAGAACCACATTTGAGACCACAGCTTCTGTACAGTCTACAAAGCGTACACTTTAATTTAAGTAGTGCAAGTTGGCACGGTTCCACTGCGGGGACGAAAAGAACCCCCGAGGCAAGAGATCTGCCTGTTAAGCCTAATTTTCCACTATTCGACGCATGCAGGTGTTGAAACGACTCTCAGCGGGGCTAGCCGCAAAATAAGCAGACCTTCGTGTCTGACGGCAAAACTGACCACTGACCATTCAGCGGTAACACCTTCTGACGTAACTGGGTACCAATGTGACAAATCGGTTACCCATGAAAATGTCAGAAGCCACAGTTGTGAGGAATTTTGCCCGCGGTTCAGCAAGATTTCACCATCGTCTTGCATAGTCCTGAAGCAGTAATTTGGTGTGCCGGATGAGCTGGATAAGGGCGTTCACCTTTAAACCCAGGAACCACAGGAAACCTTCCTTTTACCAAACCGACCCACGAAATCGTTCTCCCGGCTTGTGGGCTTCTGCGAGACTAGGACCCATACACGGTCCGAATTGGCTTGGCGAAAGCAAATGACAACGAAATTATAAAAATGTATAAATTACGGCAACGTGTGGGGGTGACGGGTGGGTATGATGATGATGATGATGATGATGATGATGATGATGATGATGATGATGATGATGATGATGACGACGACGACGACGACGACGACGACGACGACGACGACGACGACGACGACGACGACGACGACGGTGGTGGTGGTGGTGGTGGTGGTGGTGGTGGTGGTGGTGGTGATGGTGGTGGTGGTGGTGGTGGTGGTGGTGGTGGGGAGAGGAGGAAGAAGAAGAGGAAGAAGAAGAAGAAGAAGAAGAAGAAGAGGAAGAAAAAGAAGAAAAAGAAGAAGGGCGGTCCCGGAAACGAAAGGCTCGTTGCGCTGACGTTTCGAAAACGAACAACTTGCCACTGTCGGAAGGCAGAACGACATCGAAT
The DNA here is from genome assembly GCA_902702965.1 of Spirometra erinaceieuropaei. Taxonomy (NCBI): domain Eukaryota; kingdom Metazoa; phylum Platyhelminthes; class Cestoda; order Diphyllobothriidea; family Diphyllobothriidae; genus Spirometra; species Spirometra erinaceieuropaei. Next base: position 484,445 of record CACRXP010000391.1, on the reverse strand, counting down.
TTCACACAACTGAAGTTGTTCATGGTCATGCCGTTTGAGTTTTGGTCAAAGGTCATTCACGTGGTTGGGCATTCGCGTGACATATGGCCGGTTGCAGTACTTTGTAGCCAGTGGAGAGGAGGGCTGACGTCCAGACAGGGCGGTTTGCGCTGGTGTCTACACTGATTCTTGCTGTCGTCCTACTGGTCACGTTGTTATTATCCGTTACTACCCTCAAAAGCAACAGGGTTCCACTCGGCTCAGATCGCATTTGTTCTGCGACCAATTTAGAGGTCCGGTCTTTCATAAGATTCTTCATGACTGTCTTGGCATGCATTCCTGCGCAAAATATCAATCATATTTTATAGATGAAATGAACATGAAATGCATTATTATACTCGATTTATAGGAAATTGCGTATTTACTCAGCTCAGCAGTCGACGGAGGGCGGCATCTAGGTCTGAAGAAGTTTAATTAATAATTTTCGGTTGATCGTTTGCCTATTCATGTAGCCTGTCGGCAGGTTCGTTAAAGTAGCTCCCAAAATACGGAACGGCAACAGTATTCGATGAACAGTAGGAAGTCTCCTTACAGGGACGCGTAAATTGGTTACGGTGAATACGCGTACCACACAATTCTTAAATTTTAAAACAAGTGAAAGTGTGGATTATGACTTGAAATTTACTCATGTTGGCGAAGTTTTAAGCCGAAATAAAGGCATCGGTCTCAAAAAACCTAAGTCTCTATAAACCGGGTGGAGAGAAGGAACTTTTGGGCATCGTTACTAATAGAAGGTGACCGTGTTTATACAGACACTATAAATCACCCAAAAACACCCTCTTCACAGACAGTACTGTTTTTTTTTTTTTGTTCGAGTACAACATTCTGCCATGCATGAATTAAGCCGATGTTATGCTCGTTGTTAACAGATCTTGCCATCACCTCTGAGGCTAGGCGAACAAAACTCTTGTTTCGTCGGCCAAATAGCCTTTTTTTCCCAACTCTCCCCTGGAATCTGCCTTTTCGCCCGTTCCGACTAAGCATTCTCTTTCCTTTGAGGGAGCACTGAGGCACTCAGATGATTCGTGAGTTTCGATGCGTACTATAAGTCTGGCCAATCTGTGAGTTTTGTGCGGCCTTGAACCCTATAACGGCTGCGAATACGAACTGTCCTCCAACTAGACAAATGGTTTATGCTGTTAGGCATCGCAGACTCAGATGGGTCTCAGAGTGTTTTATTCAATTTCTGCATCTGGACATCTTCCGTTCAGCCACTTATGGTTTTCCACTAACCATCCAGAAGCTATAGTTGCCCATAATTCTGGAGGTAGGTAGAAACACCGAAACTTCTGTCAGAACTCTCAGCGAAAGTGCCCGATTTTCGGGGTTTGAGTCCTTCTGATGGGCTCCACATTCGGCCGTGGACTCGTCAAACTTCAATCAAACAAAGACCTCCTGATTTTACTGCTTCCCCCACTGACTACTGAATATTCGACATTTTGGGCTAATTAGGTCAGGATGTTGCAGTGGGGCAAGCGGGATTGCCAGGTAGTATTCCGTCCACAGTGCCGCCGTGCTGTCTGATTTAGCGAATTTTTGGCATTGCCGTATTTCCCCGCGTACGCGCAGTTCTTCCAAAGCTGTGACGCTTTATGGCCTGAAAAGTTTCAAGATGCGCCAAAACTTGTCTTCAGATCCCCGTCCCGCGAACGCACCAAACTCCGGCGACGACAGCTTTATGTAACCGCGATGAACTTCGTGGGGGCTTAAAATGGCGTGAGATGTTTAAGGGCGCCACTCCTGCAACGACCAACCCCGACCCTCCCCCCCCCACCACCTCCTCCCTTATTAGTCTCACCTTTAAAGCCTCAGACAAAGTTTATGGTATTGGGAGCAATTTACCAGACACAAGCGCACACACTGGCCACTACGACGTTCGCCGGCCCCTCATGTTCCTCCTAATGAGAAATTTTGGTGGCCAAATTACTCGCCATCGCCCAAAGTGGGGGTGGTCGGCGATTCTTCAAACTCTTGCTTCACAAGGGGGAGACGAAATACCTGGCTTTTATGCTCCTTCCGTGTGTGTGCGCGCGAGCGTGTGTGTGATTTATTCGCCGTCCCGTTAAAGGCGGGCAAAATTGAATTGCTCTCGCACTCTCCCTCTCGCAGACGTGCGCGCCTTCTGTACGGGCCTACGCGCCCGGGGTGGCGCACGTGTGCACGCGGGGCAGCGCGGTCATCGTCGTCGTCGTCGTTTTCGTCGCATTCCGCCGATGAGTTGATGCCGACAAGAGCGAAATTAGGTATTGGGGACTGTTGTTTTACTACAATGGTGTTGACATTCGCAGGGCGGGTCGGCGGCCACAGGCGTCCCTTTCTTTGATCTGCATTTGACCGACGGCATGCCCACATGTGAGGGGAGGAGGAGGAGGTGGTGGAGAGTGGGAAATTCCCGATCCCACCGCCACCGCCTACAAGCCCAGTTTTAGAACCGACAGCTATACTACGAAATACAGTTGGCGCATCCTAATTTACGAGGGATCATTAGGGGAGCCTGCGTAGCGGTGGTGGTACTGGTGGTAATGATGGTGATGGTGGTGGCAGTACTAGTGATGGCGACGGCGACGGTTGCCGTTAAAGGCAGATTCGACACTTAACTCCTATCAGTTCCTACAGGATTTCCTCACTCGGTTGTACCAAATACGCATGCGTGCTTGTTAAGTAATGCTAGAGGATCTGCGGCATCAGAGATCTGAAGGGCATTTTATGCGACCACGCTTCCTCGGCTACCGCTCTGTCAGTTCGACAAGATTTTCCATGGATGACTGGTCAGGAAGCTAAATTTCCACTGCAGAGAGAACTGACGTCCTCAAGCCAAAGTAGACTACATAAGTTTGACGTCCGCTGTCTGCATCTCCTTTGCTCTACAGACATATTGGAGGGGGAAATTTCTCTGCAAATCCTACTAGGACCGCACCCCGTTGCCCTCTATAGGGTATCATCAGCAAGAGAATAAAACTGTGGATATTCCCGTAAGCGTAAGGTATGACGGCTTAAAAGCCTGAATGCCAAACATTATTGACGACTATGTTATAATGTGACCTCAACCCCTGCTTCTCCCACCAATTGCCCATAAAACTTATTCTATTTGTTGATGGAATATCCACCGTTTTTTCACATGAGTCCACACCATCAGTGGAAGGAAAGTATGCCTGTACTCAACGCTTCATTCGTTTGCAAGCATAACTTAAGTGTCGCCGTCAACCTCCCAATAGCAATACATACTGGTGCTGCCGCAGGATACAGTCTTTTTTCGGACATCGTGTAAAGTCTAGCAACGGGACATTTGTGTAACGGTTGGCTTTAGGGCATTTCGGCATTTATTCCTTAACGTTGTGTTGCGTGCCGAACCCGAAGTTTCGTTTCGCTTTAGAGTCCACTTATAGGGCTCACTCAGGCGGCCGCAAACCAAGCGAATGTCAACACCTTTTGTGTGCCTCCGATCTGCCCACTCCCTCAACACTCCCTCCACGGTAAACAGTGCCAAATTCAATAACGGCATGTTTGTTTCATTCATACTTTCCTTACGCGTGCAGTGTTCGGATCATGCGGGTGGCGTGTTCACTAAATTGGCCTATTTTGGGGTTTTCTTAGAGCTCCGATACGGACCTCACACGGGGGATTGCATTGCAATGAGCCATCTATAATCGATAGGTATTATTGACCTATCCGGTCGAACGCTAAGTCCACTTACTAACTGAACCTGATGCCATGCCTTAGGTTCTGACGGTCTGTGGTTGTGGTTTAACTGACTGACGATGAGAAATAAACTGGAAACGATCGTTTGGCTTCCCATTCTCCCAACTGATCTGGCTTTGCAATGTCATTGGGTGCAATCCTCTTCTAGCAACCTTCGACAAAGTGATGATAACACCTGTTAATTCAATTCTGCAAAATAAGAATGGACGACGCAATCAGCGATAGAAGCAGAATGTCAAATGGGAAGAGGACCAACTGACTTTCAGAGAAAGTGTCTAAACGCAGAGAAAATTATGTAGAACCATGAGGTGAAAGAGGACGAGGGTGGGGGCGTAACAGAATATAAGGAGGGGGCTGGAGGAGGAGGAGGAGGAGGAGGAGGAGGAGGAGGGGAAATTGCTATTTGGTGACCTTTGTGTCTTTGTGCAGCAGCCTGTCAGTCCCAACGCCAATTTATATGATGAGCAGGTTCACTGTGCCATCTGGGCATACCAAAGGCCGTGAACGATAGGATGGTAGAAAAACAACCAGACAGACACGACAGGAGGTGGGATTGTGTCCGCACACGCTCGGGGCCTCACCAAGTCTGTCGTCTAGGGGTGAACTGTTTGATGGATGGAGGCCAATGTGACAGTGAATGCGAAAACGACGACGCCTGTCAGTGGCTCCTTGCCATGGTAACTCACCCATGCAGCGTCTAGGTCACCGCCGGCGTTGTGTTAGAGGCGATCGGGGCGCGCCCGCGTGGTCGGGCGGGGTGAGAATGAAGGGGGACGGGGGGTGGTCATCGTCCCAGCGGCACTCCCCATTCGGCCGTGAGACCTTTTTTGGGTAGTCTGTTGGGGGACTCATCATCAGACGGGAGACCTTAGAGACAGAATGATATTACCGACAAAGACAAGGGAGACTGGAATGGCCATTTCTGGCTTATTAGCCGTCGTCAGCCAGCCATACCCAAGCCCGAAGTGTGGAACACCCGAGCCTTAGAGACTCAACGGCGCCGTCACCGAAACTTGGAAGGTCGTCTTGTGCGACCGGCCCCTCTGCTGGATTTAAGAGCTCAAGACGAGGTGACATAATGGAGTTCTGCAGTTCATACACCGAAAAGCATCTTACACGGTACACTGGCAAACTGCGCCTGTGGCCATGGAAACAGACGTCGTCATCATCTGTGATGACAGTTCAGGGTGAGTTGGAGTGTGTGCCACTTAGTGGATTTATGCTCAACCAAGGTCTTCTGAGTGCCTCGGGATCTATTTGTTTCAGTGCACGTGGCATTCGCTGTGTTGGGACTTACGTGAAGTATTAATGGTAAGGAAATTTCATCAAGGCTGGTCTCATTTGCAGTAAACCAAAACGTAGAGCCGACTGAAACGTTTTACCTTCACACGATTCAGTGTTTTGAAAAAAGATGGGCTCACCGAACGGGTCTATTTAGGTGCTGACGTTTGGAAGATCTTAGTCGGCTCCCCATTGTCAAAGCTCAAAATGCACTTAATCGTTCAGAAATTCCAAGTGGCATGTCGTGTTGGTCGGCCTCGTGCTGATCGATGTTTCTCTTCTCTCGCTCCCACCGGAAATTTCTGACTGATTGAGTGCATTTTACGCTTTGACAATGGGGAGCCGACCAAGATATTCCAAACGTCAGTGCCTAAATAAATCCGTTCCGGTGAACCCATCCTTTTCTTCGAATCATCAACCCGGATCACTCAACTTTGCCAGTCTGAATGATTCAGTGTCTACGGTACATATGTACACGCATGTACGCACTTTTGTAAAAGCCAGAAGCTACACCATAAACTCCTTATAGTACTGCTTCTTTTCCATGACAGATGACGTTTTCCGTGTTCTAACCTGTAATGTCAGTAACTGTGTCGTTTTTCCCTGTGCATCACATGCCGCCCATATTGTTGCCATTTATGGTGGATGTAATTTTTGCAACAAAACTGGTCTAGATCGCGATTGGTAGGCAGGCCCCGTATTACAGGTGGCGGGGGGTTTGTTTACTGGGGCCATTTTGTGGGGCTCCACAATTACATCTGACCCATTTGGCTTCCGTTTTACGTTTGAGGTTGGCATTAGGGTACCGGTTAATGGTTTCCGATTTTCGGGTTAGGGTTATGCCTTCAGGCTTAGGTTTTCGGGTTACGGTTAGGGCTTGAGCGTACGAATAGGTTTCAGTATTACGGTTAGGTTTTTCAGTTACGGCTATGTCTAAGGGCTACAGTTGCGTTTACGATTTTGGTTAGGGTTGCCGTTAGGGTTAACGGTTAACGTTTTAGGTTGAGGTTGGAGTTAAAGTTAGGATTAGGGTTAAGGTCGCCGTCCGCTTCCCCACTCCTGGCTATCAACTGCGATCTAGCCCAAAACTGCTTTTAAGTCTACATTCTGTCAGAAACACTGTAAAACCAAACAACTGTAAGATGACTGGTTCCACACGGGCGGTGCACGACACTGAACGCTGGATCGTGAAATTGCCGCTCCACTGATCTAACTGAGCAAGGTAACATGTCCTCGATGTCTACAGAGAATCAATAATCACCATTTGAATTTATTTACCTTCATCGGCCAATTCTGCCCCCACCTCAGGCCCCATACCGTTGAGTTGCTCCGGGTCCACGTCGCGTAGGAGATACTCATTTTCATATATCCTTATTAGTGTCGACGGTGATATTAGGATCCGGAGACCTCGTCAGGCTGCAATTACACTAGGTCAAAAGTGTGATCAAAATAGCTCGCGAATCGCATTTGTCGGACTGAGATGTGTGTGTGTGTGTGTGTGTGTGTGTGTGTGTGTGTGTGTGTGTGTGTCCCAAACTGTTACTGTACATGCGTGAGGCAGGCGTTAGGCGGTGGTCGATGATCACTATAAACTAACTCCTGCGCAAGTCACCCTCCCTGGGCCCACCATGCTTGGGTGGCACACGGTGGATATCGTCGTTCACGATGATCGAACCGTTGTCGAATAGACAGATTGCGAGTAGAATCAAGCAATCAGTTTTCCTTAGCAACGAGAAAGGAAAATGCTTGGGTGGTTAACAGGGCACACAAACCGCGGTAAAGCGAGGAAATTCTTCGCGTCCATCAGACTGGTCTGTAGACCTCAAGCCATCGGAACCGCGTAACTACTCACCTAAGACGGAGCAACCCTTCTGGCCGCAACACCAGAAATTCCAGATCACTAGGCGGGACACTTCAGAGGCGTCCTCAACCGATCATCCACAGTATCCAACCAAATCATCAATAGACTTCCTCAAACGCAAACCAGCACAGAGTTCAGCCGTCTGCACTCGTTGTAGGAGACAAGCAAAGGTGTCCAACAGTTTTTCAGCGGCTAATTTCTATGGGGCCAACCCACTTACAACTAAAATATGCAAGTATTGCAGTCCTCAGCTCATCAAAAAATGTGCCTCACCATTTCAAGAGACGTGGTGAGAAGGAATAGTCCAAAGGGACTCCAAGGATGCCACTATTGTCTGCTCATACGAACAGAAGAGGATTGCAACCATGTGATAAGCACAGACGCACTCCCCCTCTTAAATAGTGCAGGCATAATCGTCGTCGGTGCCCTTCGCAAACATCCGAACCTGCACCTGGAACAAGAACTTCTCACCGAGAGTCAGTGCAAGCCTCGAAGGAATCGCAAAACCATCGTCATCTGCAGAAATGCGAATCAAAGTACATGTTCGCGTAGCCAAGGATGGGGCAGTCTCGAAGACCTTCGCGGCGAAGCATTGACTGAAGGTAT